>CM035438.1:49819026-49839430 GCA_020310875.1 Ceratopteris richardii
GTCTTTATAATTTGCCTCCATTCAATGGTTTAAAAGGTTGGTGAAGGTATTCACGCCATAGTCATCATTGCAATTTTTTCCTCCATCCATTTGGATGCTAGCCATTGATGTTAAACATCCAATGATCAAGGTTAAGTGTGTTTGAAGATATATTTATTTATAGAAGAATACCATGTGGTTTAGCATGTGCACTTTATCACCAACAAAATTTATTTTAATCTAAAATTTGGGATCCTTACAACGCCCATCCAGGGCTCACTTTTTTGCCTAATGCATATAAGTGATGCATAATTATCACGTATGTGGCACTAGTTAGCATTGCATACACATTGCTGAATAAGCATCCCATAAGCAATGACTTTTAGACATCATTGAGGACTTGGTATAAACCTTTTTATTAGCCTCATTTAAGCAAGCATGTGCGCCCGACGCTATATATGAAAAAGCACACAATCACCAAATGATGAAATTATGTCGCATCAACAATTGCCATAAAGGGCCACTTCTTGTAGTGGGAGAATCCCTTCTACTTCATAACTAATGATTAGGACTAGGCTAGCAGCATCATGCAACTTGAATCAATCTAGTTCCTTTTTATTGTTATAAATAGAATTAAGAAAGAACATATAGAAAGAGCTAAGAAGATTTGGTTTAAAGGCTCAAACATAAGTGGAAGCACGTTTATAGCCATGATAGAGGACATTGGATGAGGTTCTAGGACATTTAACCAAGTTCTATAGTGGATTATGGAGATTAATTCCATTCATGGCACATGATCAGTTCTTGGTATAAAAAACGACTTTTAAACATCATGAGGACTTGGTATCAACCTTGTTATTAGCCTTGTTTAAGCAAGCATGTGCGCCGGATGCTATATATGAAAATGCACACAATCACCAAATGATGAAATTATGTCGCATCAACAATTGCCATAAAGGGCCACTTCTTGTAGCTGGAGAACCCCTTCTGCTTCATAAATAATGATTAGGGCTAGGTAAGCAACTTCATGCAACTTGACTCAATCTAGTTCCTTTTTATTGTTATAAATAGGATTAAGAAAGAAAATATACATAGAGCTAAGAAGATTTGGTCTAAAGACTCGAACATAAGTGGAAGCATGTTTATAACTATGTTGAAGGACATTGGATGAGGTTCTAAGATAGTTAACCCTGTTCTATAGTGGATTATGAAACCTAATTCCATTCATGACACATGATCAGTTCTTGCCATGCTTGGGATATTTGGATCCTTGTCCATCCGGGTCCACACTCTTGAACAATGGTATTGAAGATTTAGGAAATTCCTGACTACCTCAAGGATATGGTTTGCTTAGAAATTATGGATATGGTGGACATGGATAACAAGCTTATGGCCAAACAGATGATAAAATCCTTGTGTAATTTAAAAGGGGTCCTCCTCAAAGATTAATCTAAACAAATACAAGGAGGTTTCTCCCTCATATGCCCCTTATAAGATCTTATTCAACACATGCTTGTGTTACCTCCAATGTTGATTATTTTGAAGGGTATGGTCTTCGCATTGTAGAAAGCATGCAAGATGATCTAGCCATTCTCCTACATAAGTTAACAGTGGAACTAGGTTGGTAGCATCATGTAGTATGATGCAATGAGTTCCCCATTAGCAGTATGAAGAGTTTTGAGATAGAAAATATTCAGAGGTCTAGGAAGCTGTGCTCTATGGTAATTGGATTAGGGAGGACACTTACCCTAGTTCAATAGTGGGTTATGAATGTTGTGCCTCTTATGGAATAGGATCAATCATTGACATGATTCAGATCTTTGGCTCTTCCTACATCAAGATCCCCACTCTTGAAGGGTATGAAGTGGAACAATGGAAATATGATGGATGATATTTTGGGAATTCAAGTTCAATGATTTGTGGCACTTGATTATAAAGATCAGTAAAGTGTTTCTCATGTGGTAGATTATTCATTGGGTGATTTGGACGAACATAAAGGCTAGTAGAATATGTTGTGCATCTCTCTCGTGTAAAAGCTCCTTACATTGGAGGGAGGACATTGATCACTTTTTGTTTTCCTATCCTAAAAACATCTCAAATTGATAGCGTACAGTGTGAACTCATCAGGTGGTCTCGATGCAAAATTTTATTGCTGAAGCTATTAGTTATTGTGTGAGACTTTGGAATGCTATTCACAATGAGCCACGATGGAAAGGTGAAAGGTGCATTCTCAACTTCAACAAACCTTGAAGGAAACTGTCTCTAGAGAAGTTTCTAGGCAACCTAGGTAGAAAATTGAAAATTTGTAAAAACTCTGCCTCTTTAAATACCCCAATTTTTTTTTTTGAAAAATGAAGAAAGTAAAAAATAATTAGTTTCCTCATGGAAGGAATGAAAAGGTCTCTCTAATTTTCTTGTATGTCCTATCCTTGATTTAAGTGATTCAGGGGTTTTGGGAAGAGAAGTGCGTGCTTCGAAGCTCCTCATGGAAAAATATGAAACGCTATGGTCTTCCTTTGTATTCCTCTTTCTGGAAGGGATGAAAAGGTTGTCAATTCCATTTCTACTTCTCTATAATTTTCTTGTATCTCTTGTCCTTCAATTAATTTTCTTGTATCTCTTGTGCATCTATTAATTTTCTTGTGCTTATCTCTATTTTTCTTGTATCTCCTGTCCTTATATTAATCTTCTAAGTGGTTTTGTCAAGAAGACTACATGTTTCGAAGAACCTCACAAGGTATATTATTAGCAGCGTCGCAGGTTGCTGCACAGTGTAAGAACATACAAGTACTGGACGATGAAGAGGCGCACACGCTAACGAGTCTAAAACTAGGCCACCCTCAGTCCGCCGAAAGGCAACACCATAAAAGTGCCCGAGGATGCAGACCTCATCGCCTCATCGCCAACTTTATTGCCACATGCGGACATATCTGTTGGATAGCCGAGTGATAAACAGCTCGAAAGTCAAAGCTGACTTATTTTTAATAAGAGCACTAGCACGACACGTTCGAACTTCGCACTTACTGAAGGCCAAGGAGATGGTCCCCATTCCCTATCCATCTTGTCTACTATCGAGTTGGTCCCCTTCTGATCGGCCAGTCCCCGAGTCCTGCTGGTTTCCTTCAGCTCGCCTAGATGTCCCATTCAGCCTCTCTCTCTCTCTCTGTCGAAATTATTGCTTCCAGCCTGTATACAAGATAACTTGAAAGAGCATGCTTTAGAGCTCGTTAGCACGCGAAATTATTGCTTCCAGCCTGTATACAAGATAACTTGAATCTCTCTCTCTCTGTCGAAATTATTGCTTCCAGCCTGTATACAAGATAACTTGAAAGAGCATGCTTTAGAGCTCGTTAGCACGCGAAATTATTATTATTTTTTTTTAACAAAACTGAAAGTATAAAATTGATGCTGAAAGAGATTACAACAGAAGACAAAACACCCCTGCCTTGGAGGGGAGAACAAGATCACCCAAGGATATTGCTAACATAATCACCAAGGAAGGTGATCATGTCCATTCTTGATTTGGAGTACATGGGGAGGAGTTTAGCTTTCCAAGCGTTACATTGATTTTTCTTTAAGATTTCAAAGGGGCTCAGGGGGACCGGTTGGGTATTTTGACAGGCAGTGAGGCAAAGGTTGAGAATTTTTTTCAACCCAAAAATACAAGAGAAGAAGTGGTCTTTGTTATTCGATCTAAAAAGGACATTATTTCTATTTTTCCAAATAGACCAGAAGAAGTGATTTCTAATAATCTGCCACAGGAGAATGTCAAGGCCACACGATTCACCAATAAGGATGTCCTTACAGCTAGGAATTTTGAGGCCCTGCACCCGACAGAATGACCATATGCAGATCCAAAATCTGGAAGCAGATTGGCACTTTATAAACAAGTGATCCAAATCCTCTTCTTTGTCACAAGTTTTACAGAGACCAGCATCAATTTTATGCTTCCTAGCAAGACTTCCAGTCCAGATTCCTTTGTGGAGAATAAGCCAATTAAGACAAGACTGCTTGTTAGAGGTAGGGAAGGCCCAACAACACTGAAATGTGTACTTCCACTGTAAGTGGGACCATTGCAGACCCCATTTCTTGTTGAGTTTCCCAGAGATCTCTTTAACGCTTCTGACGTTCCTTCGGAAGGAGCTTAGCATATCACAGGCAATGACTTGGAGAGTAATCTCCTTCTTCCACAAATTGACCTCCAACTTTTTCTGCAGTTGCTCCTTTTTATCCAGAAGAATCTGTTTGCAGTACACAGACAACCCATCAGTATCTAGAATAAAATTGTCATCTATCACTTCACCTTCATTTATTAAATCTTGCCAATGGGCGAAGCCTTTTTTCCTGCACTTATTCCATCTGATAGGGAAGGACAGATGGGTGTTCCTTTCCGACCAGCCCAGCCAAATGGAGTCCTGCACTATGAAAGAAAAATTGTTAGCAAACCAAATAGGGAGGATGTATTTGGACTTAACTGCCATCCAAGCTTTCCAAAAATTACAAATCAGTTGACTACCCTTAGGCACAAATTCAACAGGAGAAGAGACCACATCCCAAAGAGAGCAACCATCCCAACTCTTGTTATTCTTGACACTGAACCTATTGATATTTCTTTTAATTAAACAAGCCCAGTAGTCATTAGAGGAAACAGCTCTAACAATCCACTTGGCAGACATTTGAGTGCCCATCCTAGAGGGACAAATGAGACCAAGGCCCCCTTCACTCTTCTTCATACAACAGATATTCCACGCAACTTTGGGGATTCTAGATCCTCCCCATAAATACCTTCTAGCCAGAGAGATGGCCTGCCCAAGCTGCTTTTTACTAGGCTGCCAACAGGAGAGAAAGTAAGTCAAAGAGGGGAGGATATAATGTTTCAGAATAAACGTTCTTTGGGACAAATTATTATGCATGTCATTCCATTTGTAGATTTTAGTTCTGAACTTATCAAGCACCCATTGCCATCTCTGCTCGTAAGAGATACCAAAGCCCATGGGAATTCCAAGAAGCCTGAAAATGAAACCTTTCTTAATAATCTCACAACCAGCAGCCTCAACACAATAAGGAATCTTATTATCAGTGGAAAAAAAACCCGTTTTCTTATGATTGACTACCGAGCCACTAGCCAGACAAAACAAATTAAGAGAGTTAAGGAAATGACAAGCAGAGGTTTCCCCAGCCTGCATTAACATATCGGTGTCATCTGCAAACATCTGCAGACCCAGGGGAGAGGAAGCCTGGGGGATATCTAAACCAGTAATGGTTCCTTTGGAGATGCAATCTTTAACCAACCAACCTAAAGCATCACTTGCTATGGCAAAAAGCAGGGGAGCCAAAGGGCAGCCTTGCCTTATAGACCTGCACAACCTGAAGGGGTTAGTAAGACAACCATTTATAGTCACTTTAGAAAAGGCATTACCAAACAAAATACTGACAAATTTGATGAAATTTTTTCCTAATCCAATATCATGCAAAGATTGCAGAATGAAATCCCATTCAATCCTGTCATAGGCCTTATCAAAGTCAATTTTAAAGAAGTAGGTATCGATATTGAGCTCATTGTAGTAGTCAAGACCTTCCCAGATAGTGATAATGTTGTAAAGGATAAACCTACCTTTAATAAACCCTTTTTGCTCAGGGAGAATAATACTATCCATGAGAGGGCTCAGCCTTCTGGCCAGGATAGAAGCAAAGATTTTGTACAGAGAAGTCAGGCAGGAGATGGGTCTCCAATTATTCAAATCATCTTTGGGACCTTTTTTGTGGATAAGTTTAATCACTCCAGTGTTAATAAAAGGAGAAAGGGATCCCCTTCTAGAGGCTTCTTTCCAAATTTTGAGAATAATGGGCACCAACTCTTCCTTGAATTCCTGAAAAAACTCATTGGGCAAACCATCATGACCAGGAGACTTCCCAGGCTTCAATTTGCTAATGGATTCTCTAATCTCACCGACAGAAAGGGGCATGTCAAGGAGGGAGTCCATTCCCTGAGGAACCATTTTTTTCCTACAAAGGGCAATGGCAGCTCTTGCACTCCACACAGAATCCCCTCTCTTGGGAGGTTGGGAGAATACATTGGCAAAGAACCTATGAGCTACCTGCAGATTATCCTTCATGCTGGAAACATGAGAACCATCATTGTCTCTAAGCAGGGGGATGAAGTCCCTGACTTTCTTCTTTCTCAACAGTTCAAACATATGCTTATTAGGTTTGTCTATCTTTCCAGCCCAGAATTCTCTAGAAGAAGCAAGGGCACCTCTAGCAAGGAGGTAGTCCACTTTCTTGACTTTTTCCTGAAGATCAAGCAACTTGGCTCTTTTGGCACACAAATCAATGTTAGAATTCTCAAGCAAATTCATCTCCTGTGTTATCATCATCCTTCTTCTGTATCTTATACTTTTGTCCCTATTCTTATAGTACTTAATAATATCCTGAATTTCTCTAACAGCCCTTTCCCAGGCCACAAAAGGAGGCAGATCCGAGTCAAAATATAGTAAAAGAGTTTTAGAGATTTTATCCTTCACAACAGGAATCTTAAACAACGAAGAGTCCAGATGAGGCTAGCCAGCCCTGTAATTGGGGCTGTTATTATACAATTTAACAATCAAAGGCGAGTGATCAGACAGCAATAGAGATTGATCAATAGAACAACAATAATTTGACGATTCCCGACTCCTGCCCGCATTCATATAAAACCTGTCAAGCCTAGCAGACAAATAGGAGCACTGCCCCCTGTTATTCCAAGTGTGCCCAGTATTAGCAGAAAGATCCAATAGGTTATGCTTATCAATCAAATTATACCAACTCTGCTTCTCACTACCAGAAATGACATTTTCACTATTACCATTCCTGTCACAACTAGTAGTGACCATATTAAAATCTCCAGTCAGCCAGATGTCACCTTTGATCCTAGATATCTCTTCCCAGCACTTGACTCTCTGAAAAGCATTGTTAGAAGCATAAACACACACGATAGTTACATTGAGAGGCACTTTACACTTAACCGCAATCCATTGGTTAGTAGGACTCATCTGCACATCCTCAATGAGGTGACTCACTCCATTAGCAACTCCAATGGCCGCTCCCCCTTTGCCCATGTGGTCTGTGTACATCCAATGGCAGTTATTTGAAATAGTTCTTAGATTCATCAAGAGAGGGGGACCTCCTATCTTAAGTTCCTGTAGGCAGATGAAGTCAGGAACAATAGAAGCATCTTTAAACCAGTTATTTAAAACCTTACTTCTGACCGGATCAGAAAGCCCTTTTGTATTAATAGAAACCAATTTGATACAATCCATAAGAGGAAACAAAAAAGAGAAGAAACTTACTTTTTGAGGTTCTTACCAGGCTTCACAGCAGAGAACGAGGTCCTTGCCGTTTCTTTCCTTTTGGATTTGGCTTTAACTTTCCCTTTAGGGCTAGGGGACCTGACATTGGCCATGTTAACATCTTGTTCAATGGGACAATCATTATCAACTTGGTTGATAGTAACCTCATCAACACAATTAATTTGATCCACAAACATATCATCACTATCATCTTCTTCAGAGAACACAGAGGCAGGGGTGGTGCTTGAATTGGGTTTACTATCGGACTCCTTAGTGACAAAATATCGCTCCCACACTGAACCTGACTTTTCATATTGGTTCTAGTATCTTAAGTGCCTTTAATCACGACATCTTCAAAATCCTTGTTTTTCTGAAGCTTTTGTTCCACAGTAGTATCAGCATCCGAAGCATGGAAGCCACTGCCCGGGGCGTTCTCAAGAATCTGAAAGGGATTAAAAACCCCCCTGACTAGAGGCTCGGTTCTAACAACCAAATTAGGGTTTTTTTTCTTTGTTTGAAGGGAACCTTTTTGAAGCCTTGGTTTTCTTTATGGTGGGCCGTGCTGGAGGGAGCAGGTTCAGAGGGGGACTCTTCACCATAAGCAGTCACTTTTTCTTGATTTTTAACCAGCAGGGGACAGTCTTTAATTAAATGTCCTTGCTTAAAACAATTAAAACAAGCATTTGGCAGGTTCCTATACACAACACTTTGAGTATGCAGCTTATAGCCCTCTGAATTTTTAATGATCAGTTCTGTTTTAACAGATTTGGAAATATCAACCTCTATAAGCAACTGAGGATCCCATTTAGGGTTAAACTCTTTCTTAGGCTTCTGACCATGCACTTTCCCTATTAATGATCCTAATTTATCAAGCCATGGGTAATATTCCATCGGAAAGTCAGGAAATTCCACCCAAACGGGCGCTTTGGTCGGCTTATTATTCCTAGGGTTAAACCTAGGATACCATTTATAGAAGGACAGAGGAGTATTCCTAATGATCCAGTGGCCCTTTGCAATAACTTGGATAGCATTATTCACATCTTCAAAGAAGAAGAGAAAAAAATTATTGGGAAGGTATTGAACATGTCTAACAAATAAACCCCTACTTTCCCAATTAACTTTAATCCAGTTCTTAAGGAGATCCTGGGCAGGACGAGGCCCGTGACAATGGGCAATCACAACTTTATCCTCAAGGTGGATGTTCCAACTGTTAAGCGCGGAACTCTCAATAATGAGAGTACAGTCATCCTTATCAAGCTCTTCATGATCAATGTTAAGAGCATGACCATTTCCTTCCACAGAAGCGGAAGTATCTGCCATATTAACTGAGGGGGCTTTACCTTTGCCTTTGACGTCCCTAATACCAGACGGAGAGAAGTGATTACCTGACATCTCCTGATCAGAGAACATGGAAAAGAAGTCATGCCTCTTACTCTGAACCATTTCAGCATATGAAGTACGCTCGTTGCGGTTGCCTTCCAGTAGATGAACAGGATCTTTCGCACCACACGGGAGAGCCTCTCCAGGATGGGACGAGCCAATACCACCATCAAATACCGGGTTAAACATTGTTTTCAACACGTAATCTACGTCACCAGAGCTCGTAGGAGGTAAGCCATCACGCAAAGCGTCGTGTAGTGCCATAACGGGTGCCAAGGAGGATCCCCCCCTGTCGGGGGGAATGAGAGAAGGGAGAGGAGGACAGAGCAGTGTCGTGAGCAAAGGTCACCAAAGGACAATAGGGGAGAACACCCCGCGATAACTCCCCCACAACGCCACTACGCACAACTGAGCGCAGGCGGCGCTAGGGTTTGCATGCCTAACGCGTTGAGGTAAAAGCACTAAGGTGAATTCAATTCTCAGTTTTAGCCGCGCGCATTCCAGCACGCGAAATTATTGCTTCCAGCCTGTATACAAGATAACTTGAAAGAGAATGCTTCAGAGCTCGTTAGCACGATTGCAATTTGCGTCTATACCTGCAATGGCCTCTGTCTGTGTTTGAGAGAGAGAGAGAGAGAGAATTTTCGTGTCCAAATCTCTCACTCTCATTCATTTACAAACAGACACCGTCCAGACACTGTTGACGTTTTCAAATCCTCCACAAGTCCATCCCCTAAGATGCTGCATCTCCTTCTCTCTCTCATTCATTTACAAACAGACACCGTCCAGACACTGTTGACTTTTTCAAATCGTCCACAACTCCACCACCCTAAGAGCATCCATTAATAAGGGACTCCAACCACCTCCCCCTAAGAGCTGCCACCACACTGCGTTCCACCATCACATGGGATAGGGAACCATACCTCTCTGTCTCAGCGCAAAGGGGACACTTGCTTTTACCTCTCCCTTCCATCCTCTCTGCCAAAACAAGCCCCCCTAACCTAGCAAGCATCAGCATGCGCTCCGTAGTAGGACTAAGCAAATGACTGCAAGCACTCCTATGAAGGTATCCCCGTGATTCCGTTAAATTAAGTTCCACATAGGGGCCCAACGCGGAAGAATGATTGGCGCTTTCCCACTTCGCCCACATGTGGTACCTGAGCGAATTGAGGATAGCTTCCGGTACATACCTTTCCTTCCACCACTTAGTTCGAGAAATCCACGTCCAGTTCTAGAATCGAGATCCCGTCGGTTTTTGTAGCATGTCCCCAAGCCAAGTAGGGCTATCCAGATACTTCCCAAACAGCCGCCCCCTCATGCCGCCAAAATAGGCTGCCAGCGGAGGGATATGGAACTCCCTGTGCATCACGGCACCGAACCGTAGTCGACTGCGCCCCTTTGCCACAGATCATCCGCATCCCCGTTGCCACCAGCCTCTCTAGTTTACTGAACAAATTCTGCCCATGGGCCTCCATCAACTCCGCCCCATACGTAATCACGGGAAAAACCAAGCTCTTTAGCACTACGAGCCGCATCCAAGCGGGGAAAGCCCTATTACTAAGTAGGTGCTGACAGGCAAAAAGAGACTTCCTTCCCTTCTCTTCATGACTTTTTATGATCATTTCGATAGAGAAGTAAGAATCAACCTCCACACCTAAATAGGTATATCTCTCCCCAACCAGGATTCTAATGCCACTAATCAGCAAGCCATAATTTTCAAGCGCCGCCAACCCTCCATCGCCTCCAAAGAAAACGGTGGCCAAGCACTTGTCCACCCCAAACTCCATGCCCCACATCCTCACCCACTCACTGATATGATCTAAAGAATTTTGGAGCTCGGTTGGGCTGTCTGCAAACAACACAAGGTCATCGACAAACAGTAAGCCTTTAAGTCGTCCAATATCGGGTATCTCAAGCCCCCAATCGTCACCCCCTGATCCAAAATATCATTTAAATAAATATTAAAAAGCGTAGGGGAGCCCGGGCACCCTTGGCGAGCGCCTCCTAGTACCTGGACGGGTTCGCTAAAGTGTTGTCCCTCCACACGAACCCGGACTTTGGAAGACTCGTACAGAGCATGAAAGAATTTCAGCACTCTACCCGTTAGGTCGGCTGCCTCAAGCTTAAGGAACAAGGCCTAATGCGGCACTATGTCGTATGATTTCTTGAAGTCAATGTACGCCGCATACGTAGGAAGTTTATGCGCAGCCCATTTAAGTACCAGTTCTTGCATGCACACAACTTGCCCTATGCACTCATGGCGCGCACGAAATCCAGCCTAGCCCCGATTGAAAAAATTACGAGCCTCAAGAGCATCGGTCAGCCTCTTCACTAGCACAGAGACCAGAATCTTAAGAGCAACGGAGATTAGTGATATCCCTTGGTAATTGTCAATGCAGGTTAAGTCCCCCTTCTTAGGAATGGAGACCACTACTGCTGTAGCCGCAGACTCCGGAACATGACCTTTCTCCAACAGATTTTCAAGCAGATTCAGGAAGGCCTCGCCAAAAGGCGTGCTAGGACAGGAAGAGTCAGACCCCAGCCCTTTATCACGAAGGAGAATCTTAAATAATTCAGGTGGAAGCCCGTCCCCTCCGACAGCTCGATATCTTTTAAGTTTCTGGCACACACAGCAGATTTCATTCCATTGCAAAGGTTGGTTCACTCCAGTAAGTCTTGGCTAGACCCTCACAGGATGTCTTTTACAAAAATCTGCGTTCTTGCTCGTCCCGCTCGGATCAGCATAGACACCCTCATAGTGTTCCTTCCAAATGCAAAGTTGTTCAGCAGGATTCACCACCAGTTCCCCACATTTATTTCGAATGGACTGATTGGAAGAGCAAGCCCTCCCCCTTCCACAGATGGCTTTCAGAAGGCAGAAAAACTTCTTGTGCTGCCCCTCCCGAAGAAGGGACTTTCCTTGACGCACACACCTCTCCATAACACGGTGGCCATTCTCTTTAACAGCACGTTGAACTCGCTCGCATGTCCCCTTGTATTCGCTAATACATCTCAGCCCCGCTAGAGTGGAAAGGTCACTCTTTCGGAGTGCATTCCAAGCCCGAATACGAGAATTGATGAACCGACGGACTTTGCGGTCCAACCGGTAACCGGAACAGGGACGTGGAGGAGGTCGTCTATTGTAGGCCCCAACATCAGAAGAAATGCCCTTCGTGATTTTCGTAAATTTCTCAAACTGCACCCCAACGTCCTCTTGGAAATCCGCCAGGACCTTCCATCGGTTGGACGACAAGAAGGTTTGGCTATGTGCTTCAAGCATATTAGAATTTATTCCCTTAGCAGGATTAGTCCAGAGTGGGGTTGCCCCCATAACCTCCGAGTGTAGCTTACACACCAGAGGCGAGTGGTCTGATAAATCCACCGAACGTCGCACCAAGCCGTGTGAAAGTTGCCTCTCGCCTAGATCATTGACCAAGAAATGGTCTAAGTCCGACTTGCCGCGCCCTTCCTAGGAGTGAAAGGTAAGATTAGAGCCACGTATGCGCAACACACTCCACTCGAAGCCAAGCCTCGCAAGCCACCGCTCCAAGAACTTCCTCTTCATATTAATGTCGCCTCCGATTATCATGCGGAGATTCCTAGAAGAAAGTCTCTCCATGGTCGTCTTTAGCTTCTCCAACACTAGAGTCCGTGCCTCAGAGTAGCGCTTCTGGGGTACATAGACATTGCCGTGAATCCAAGCCTGTGATCCCATATGGAACTGCACAAAAAAACTGGGATTCAGCGGACACGTTAAGCTCAAAGGGCCGCAAGTCGGACGCGAGAAGGGAACAAAGGCCACGCAAACCTGGCTCCCAGGAACCAAGTTTGGTGAACACAACGAACCTCGATTTTCGGATCGGCCAGCACCCGTGGAATCGACGGGTCTCCTGGAGACCAATCACCCCCCAAGAGTGGGTCTGCATCTGCCAATACAATTCAGTCCTCTTGAGTCTTATCCCGTTAATATTAAACGTTACAATGCTCAAAGTATCCCGGGACGTGCAACCTACTCGCGAGGAAGAACCACTACTGGACCGCTCTGAATATGGACGACTAGGCCGGTAGTACCACCCGCTAAACCTAGCTTCACTGCTCATCTTTCTAACTAAAACAACCGCATCGTTGGCCGAGGGGGTCACAAGGTCAAATCAGATATTCAGTTCTCTCTCCACTCGAAAGATCTTAATGACCATGCTGTCAACTCGCGCCAACTCCAACTGTCTCCACAACGCGGGGGTGCTCAAATGATTGGGACCCCATAAGCACACCAACCCCTGACTTCCCTCCCTTATCAAACGGTTCAATTTAGCACATCTAATAACCGGCCCCCGGCACCACTCGGGGTACCGCGTGCATGGGCCACACGAGCACCCACGCCCGACCCAGACCTATTTACACTCCGGACCTGGGTGGCATCCGAACGGGTGATAGAGGGGTCACCCACCCGCTACTGCCCAAACAGGTAAGTACTCCGAACCTGGGCGGTGTTCAGAGAAGTGACTAACGGGTCACCGAGGCGAAGGCCACTTCCACCTAGATCGGGCAAAAGCAACGAAAGAGAGGCTTAGCCGAGCCATCAGACTCGTTACCAGGGCGCGCCACGAGGAGGCGCTCTCTTCCGATGACTGAATAATAGGTAAGACAATCACTCAATGGCTATATTCAATCATGCGCCCCTCCATCTTCATCACTGATATGGCATGACCACGAAACTTGCCTTTTGGAAAACGTCTCGATATTTTGATCTTTCTCTCTGTCTTATTCACTTTGACGAAAGAGTTTATATATTCAATGAACTATGGTTTAGCTGCTTTTCATCCAACATAGCCCGCGTAGATGAATGAAATATACTACTAAAGTACAGATAATGTTAGGAATTGTTCATGGATCTCTATAATGCGGATAAGTAACATGTTACTTGAAGAGACGTTGGATCAATCAGAAGGAAACATCGAACGCATCTTTTACCAAGCAAACGTCACCCAAAAGGAAATATGAAACGTACATTTTAGCAAGAAAACGATTCCAAATTAACTCATGTAAATTATTTATGTATATAACCACTGCAAGTGTGACTTCACTAGTCAGTGAAGTTCACAAATTTCAAAAACTGTTAACTTTTTTTAGTTAGGAGTATAAGTGATCATAAAACTCATGCACGGATTTGTAAGTGGCTATTGTCCTTTGAGTATTTCATGTACTTTGTTTCTCCACTCTAAATAGTGCTCTTCCTCTATGAAAACCCACAGCTTGCGCAGTTTAAGCTAACTGAAGACATTATTGTATCTTAATGAATTTCTTTATCTCTACTCATGTATCCATTTGCTTTCGTTCAAATCAAGGATATTTTGGAGTATGTAAATTTTGGAAGTTCTATAATTTTAATGCTAATAAATATTGACAATATGACTATTCCTATCTATATTGAATTTTCTAGAAGCTCATATTCTTCGAAATGTTAAGTAGGAGGTTTTATTGTACAATTAGAGATATCAAATCATTTTCTATTGAAATGGCGACTCAAAAAATGTTCTACGAGGACTTTAAGTTGTTCGATTCCATTTTGGAGAGCTTTGTAGTAGTGAGCAAGTGCATAGATAAATGAAGATTCTCTTCATACCAAGGAGAAACTTAGAATAATTTTTTCTTGAATATGGAAGTTTGAATAGCAAGATCACGTCATCTTTCTCTTTTGAAAGAATGCACGTATGTATGTATGTTTCCTAAGTATGTTAGTATGTATGCATATATGTACATATATGTACATATGTATGTACTTATGTATGCAAATATATATGCATGTATATAGGTATGCTGGTATGAGTAAATGCATGGTGAGAGTAGAAATGTATGTATGCATGTATGTAAGTATGAATGTATGTACTTGAGTATGTATGTATGTGTGTACATACATATGTATATTTTCATGTTCCTTGTAGGTATATATGTGTGAACCCATACATGAATGTATGTATGTATTGTATGTATGTATTAATATGGGTATGTATGTATACACCTCTGTATATATGTATGTATGTGTGTACATATGTATGTATGAATGAAAGAATGTATCCATCTATGTATGTATGCATGTACATGTGCATGTGTAACCCTATTCTTCTATGATTGCATGAATGCACAAATTTGGATTTATGTACGTATGAATGCAGATATGTATCTATGTATATATGTATGGATGAATGAAAGGACATGTGAATGTATGTATATATGTATTGTTGAAATATGAGCTTCAACCTTAGTCTAATTTGGACCATCAAATGGATGCCACTTGGAGCCTCATAAAGCAAGCATTCAGGCATGAGAAATAAGGAATCAAATTTAAATTTGAATCCTCCCCCTCAACAACTAAAATTTGAATCACACAATAAATCAATATGTCCATACAAGATAAAATAAACATGAAATGAAATATAGATACAAACTAAGGCTTCCAAACTCGTAAATCTTTTGTAAAGTAGATGAGTTCTCTTTGGGAAATGTTTTGGTGAAGATCTGCTCACAACATCACAATACATGCTCACCTTTCCATTGATAAAGAATCCCATCTCTTCAAGTAGGTACTTAATCCATGTTGTCTCAAACATCGGTAAAGTAATGCCTCTATATTAAGCTTGAGTACTTAAGAAAGCGACACTTGGTTACTTCTTGTTACTCCATGAAATGATTGCACTTCCAAGTGAGAATGAAAATCAACTAGATGAACTTGGATCCATGGCCTTTCCTACCCAATCTACATCTTTCTATGCATATGTACATGGCTGAATTTTTCTCTCATAAAATAAGAGAAAGATGCATGTTGCTTTATAATATCTCAATATATGTCTCACTACATTGAAGTGCACTCCACATTGATTATGAATAAAGTCACTCACCAAGACAACTACAGAGCTTAAATCTATTCTTGTCTTAGTACATAAGCTAAACTTCCAACCACCTTCCTATACACATTTGATGGAGACCTTGAAATCTCCAATGCCAGATCTACCTTGACTTAAGAAAAACTATTTATCAAGTATATATAAGAACTTATATCAATTACTTCGAATCTTTCCAAGTTTAAGACTAAAGTGTACTTCATTCTTCAATTTTTGAGCTTTTGTTCTTCTTGAATAGTTTACCTCAAGCTTCAACTTCAATACCTGCAAATTCTATAAATTTTAATGCCCCCAATTACATAAGAATCTTTCTATGATTTTTGTGCAACCTTTAGATAGAATAAACCTTTGAGTTACCTGATACAAAATTTGATCAAAAGTATATTTGAAACTAATGTTCAAAAATGGAAACTTTGACAAAGAAGACTTCAATCTCTCATTTCTCTCAAACTATAACCCGTTTTTGTAAAATGCTTTTAGAAATATCTTACTTATCTCTCAAATTAGATTTTTTGTGAAACCCCAAGTGTGCTATACGAAATATGTATGGAAGCTATTTCTTGTAATTTACTTCATATTTGTGAAACCCAATGAATTCATGAGCTTGAAGAATGATTATCTAGACGTCTAGAATTTTTTCAAATTTTTCAACTTAAGCTGGGCACCAATAGAGGATCAATGACCTATTTTCATTAGCGTAGACATTAGATTGTGAAGAGTAACACATATTTAAATTTTCCTATAAAATTGAACATGCACTTATTTTTAAGAACATCTTGTTCACTCTCTAGTCTAATCAAGTGTGAGTGTGTTAGAAGACCATGTTTCGTGCCTTAATGATGCTTAGTTGCATGCTTGTGTGCATGTGCTAGTGCGTGTGTGTGTGAATCCTCTTTTGCATGCATGTATACTAGCATGGTGATCTTCGTACCACCGAGTTGTTTTTGGGATCGAAAATATATGGATGAGCATTTAGTGCTTGAAATGAGCTTATATTTATGCTGCTTGTAGGACTACATCAACACTTTGGCGCTGATGAAGGGGAGGTATATTGTCGGTAATCATGATTGGTGACTTTCATATTGTAATGTATGTGTTGTTATGGAGTTTATTTTCTTGTATTTTAAGTGCCTTATATTCTCAAATTTATGTTGGTTTTCAGGTAGATTAGATAGATAGGAAAGAAAAAATATAAAGGTAAAGGAGATAATGAAGAGAGCTATCACACATTCTCACACACAAAGAGAGGAGGACACACAAATTGCAGCAAGGAAGTTAGAAATTCCTCTAGTTCTTCTATTACATAAATAGAATGTACAAGAACGACCTAATGCAACAATACAATGATTAGAATATCTAAAAAACAATAAGTAAGGAAAACCCTAATGTTTGTGAATGAGTGAGTTGGCAAGAAACAAATGTGCCATCACTCTCAATAGATAAATGTGGTAAATCTCCTTAGAAGTGTGCTTGTCATATATTGGTGCAGCCAGTAAACACGGCAAACAATTGAAAAGGTGCTATGTGTCATCCTCAAACATCACATGTTCAGCTTGATATCTTAACAAAAAAAAAGAGAGAATAAAAAAGCCTTGGGTTAATTTTCTTTCTTTACAAATTTTCCATTAACGTTGTAGCCCTTCTTCGAGTTACAAACTTCAAAAGAGAGTAAATACATCAGTAGATGTATGCATTCTCATTAGGGAGATAAATACTAGGAGCATTCATTTATGTTCTATAACATTGCGTAGATATACACATTAGTTGTTATCACCTTGATTATCGGAAATTTTCAAACACAAAGAGAGTGTCATGTATGATTTTTATGTTGATTTCGGATATCTTCATAGATATAAAAAATGACTAAGTGAGAGAAGGATATCCATACGAAGGGTAGCGAGGGCTAGAATCTAATGAAGAGAAAGGGAAAAATGTCAAGAGAAAGGATATAATGAACAGATTTGTGTCATAATTTTCACACACAAAGAGAGGAGCACATGTAGATTACAACAAGGAAGTATGATATTCTTCTAGTTCTTCTATTACATAAAAATAATGTACAAGAATGACCTAATGCTACAATACAATGCGTGGGATATATAAAAAAGATTACATGAACAGAACCCTAATGTTCGTGAATGAGTGAGTTCGAAAGAACAAAAACGTGCCATCACCTTAGTAGATAAATCTGGTAAAACTCACTAAAAATGTCCTCCAAATATATTAGCATAACCATTGTACATACTAGAGAGGTGAAGCGGTGGATATCTTGAAGGCATATGAAGTCTTAGTTTAGGCTTTTATCAAGGATCCATTGGTCGATAACGGTTTGCTCTTGAGGGGATAAAAAGCCCTATAACATTGAATGATATAACATTGAAAGAAATGATTATCATTATGGAAGGCTAAGTCCTTTGCAAGAGGGGCCGTGTCCATCTTTTCTTGTCTTTCTTGTCATCCATTGTCTTCGAGGTCAGAGGATTCTTAACATATGATTTTACCCACAAGGGGGCTTTTCCATGATATCTTAGCTCATTGTTTTCCTTTGTGAAAAATGTTCTCCAATAATGAGGTCAGTATCCTATCTAGAATTGTGCATCCAATGATCGCGCTTTTGTTGTCTTGGTTATCATCATTGTTGGTGGTGAATCCATCCTCTTTGCTATTGGTGTATCCTTCTTGATCGTCTTTCTTGCAAGGCGAGTCCTATGGATTTTTCCTATCATTGGGGTATTCATAATGATTCATTCAACCTAGGTAATCCAAGTCATTGATCTCCTTCTCCAAAATAAAAAAAATGTTTGTTTTTGGAATGATGAGAGAGGGAATCCTCTCAGTAACTCCCTTAGGAATTATTCTTCGTTGTCTAACTTCGATGAAGCCTTCTGTGTTCATCTCAATGATTCAAAGATGTTACTCCATTTGCAAAAGAATATTGCAACTTTCTCATAGAAAGTTATCATTCTAGCATCGGCATTTGGCTTCGTTATAGTATGGAACATGGTAGGATTGATGCGTTAGGATCTAGATCATGTGGAAACCCACCATAATCGTATCTTCATAGAAAAGCTACCACTACAAGGGAATTACCCACGTGATGTGTCATATGATAGCGAAATTCCTAGAGTTATGAGACTCATGATCTCATCATGTATTGTGAGCTCTAGGTATCACCAATACTTCCCGCATGTCATGAAACCAATGAAATATCATTATGTTCAATTATTTCTTATGCTTACCAAGTGTTATGACATATGATAGGTGTCATGGGCCAATTACGATGACACTTGTCAGGTATCGTTTTTCTTAGATGTTATCTCATCAAGTGTCATGAAGCTTGAGTATCATCTACTTTTCTTCAAGAATATACAAAGAGACCTAATAGGCCTTGATATCCTTTTTTTATACCCAAAAGCTTGTTTTGGCATAACCTTTTTGATGGAGAGTGTTAATCTCCAAAAGAACAAGTTAACCTTGAATTTAGATCACCTCTATATCAAGATCAACTTTAGACTCCACCTAATTTAGAGAATCTTCACCAAATTATCAGAAAATTGATTATTCTGAAAATTTCAGTTTCTTCAGAAAAGTCTGCTGCAGATTAGTCACTCATTGACTAATCAATCCTGTAAAGTTTTTGATAAAACTTTGCATAACACTTCGCCTTAAGGTTGCGCAACTTTGCCAAGTTAAATCTCTCAAAAGATTAAGTACACACTGAGAAATGTGTGAAACACTTTACCTATGTCTAAAAGTGCTTCTCTGCAATGGCGACTTGACACCTGCAACTTCTTAGCACTGGTTCTCCCAAAGTAAATCCCGTTTGATCAAGATCTTTTAGCCATAGATAGCTTACCTTCCAACTTAGATTTTAAGCCCTCATTTGTGTAAAACTTTACACTGTAGACTGAGCAATGATCATTTCATTGAAGATGAAATGTGCGCCAGATTTCTCGACTGTTAGAACATTCTTACATATGAATGTTCCTAATCAAAATTCTCACAGCGTGATTACAATTAACCTCTCAAATTCTAGCCATAGATAGATTAGCTATGGACTTAGATACGTGCAAAAGGATTTCTCAAAAGATTAAACACAGAGGGAGCAGACAGTAAAATATCGGGCGCAAAATTTTTCGATTTCTCAGAAAATTTACATCTAAGTGAGGATGGACAATTCACTCACTCTTCATGTGTCTAATGACACTAATTTCTCTCTCCCTATTCTCAAATCTCTTCTGCTCTACTTGCCCGACATTTTCAAAACATATTTATAGATGAATATATACAAGTGTATGACTTAAACAAGGGTATAAGTCAGCTAATGTACATATGTGTACATATCTTTGAGTTTTCTGAAAATGTCCTTCCTTCAACCATCCGACTTTGTTTCCTTCTTGACTCCTTGACTTCATTTCTCCATAATCCTTCAATTGATGATTGTCATGCACCAACAGCTCCCCTCAATCATTAATTGAGGTTCTTTTCTATCTTCTTTACTCCAGCCATATCCTTGAATCTTTGTAGTTTTGGTCCATCTAGACTTTTAGTCATCATATCTGCAACTTGATCTTTTGTGGGAGTGTGTATGACTTCAATCTCTTTCTCAATGACCTTCTCTCTCAGAAAATGATACTTTATATTCTGCCTCTGTGGATGACAAAGCAACTGTATGTTGCTTCTTGGAACACCATGAAATCAATTTGTCTCCTACATAGCACAAGTATCCATGTGTTGATCTTCTATCATCCACATTACCTGCCCAATCTGCATCACTATATATCTTGATTCTTGTATCTGAAGTAAACCCATAGTACA
>CM035438.1:49849430-49871930 GCA_020310875.1 Ceratopteris richardii
GATGGGAGCTATTCAAAAAGGGGTTAAAAGAAAACCGAAGTAACGATCAAAAAGGAAATTGATCTGTCAAAAGTACGATGAGAACAGTTTCGGATTATCGAAAGACTTTCAAAGAAGCCGATTTCTTGAGGCACTTTCGAAAACGCAACAAAGTTGTCGAAAAGACTTAACAACATTACAAAATGTATGTCCCTTCGATGTAAGCCGGTGATATACATGCTGACGCCATAGGAAGAGTGAAAGATGTCCTGATTTCATGGTTTGTTTTGAGAATTCTAAGCCAAAATACTGAATGAGAATCTCCATTTTTACCTATACGCTGCCTTGAAGTCATCCTCATTTAGGATTTTGTGACACATCCATTGCAACGTTGATAGGATACCTGAGAAAATCATATGAGGAAGTACACAAGCATATTTGGTTGGTTAACTAATCTAATATGTGGAACTTTCACTGGTATACAGGACTCCCATATCTTGTTTCTTTAAGAACTACAACGCCCTACTGTGAATGTGGCGTTTCAACAGTATGCTTTTGCCTTGTCTATTCATTGATTCGTAGAGATTAGAACTATTATATTGTGAATACATCATGGTATACGTCAAGACATCGAAACCTTCTGGTGGCGATGATGAACTTCATAGGTTTAACAAGCGAATTACAAATGGCAATTTAGATTCCACTGCTCTGAACTCATACCATAAGTGGGAAAATTTTTTATTTCGGAAGGAGGATGGTGCCTTTTAATTGCTACTCTAAATAGGATATTAAATAAATAAATGCTTAGGCCATAAACTAACCTCTTATTTCTTCCAGACTTAAAAATTAAGAAAACGTATGAAAGTTTAATATTCTTTACATTCTAATATCTGGAAGTTTTAAAGTAAACTGAATCAAACCATTAATTAATGTCCAAAACACAAAGAAATAGCAAAGTATTGATTTCCATGAGAACATGCCGCAATAAGTTATTACATAGTAGAAATACAAAAACACATAATATGAATGTGATCCAAGACATAGATCATGCTATAGGACCCTCTGTTGAATTTAATAGGCTACGCATGAGCTTCATAGGTTTGACAAGCTAATTAAAAGTGGCCATTCGGATTCCCCCGTTCTGTATTTAGACAATAAATTGGATTCTTTATGCGTAGGAATGATAAAGCTTATTTATTAATGCTGTAAAGATGCTATTCTTTAATAAAAAATATTTGACATTAGATCTTTAAATATTAGGAATATAAAAACACATAAAAACGGATATGATCCAAGGGTGCCAAATGTTACACCAGAAGGAGGAAATATCACATAGATAGTGCTAATTTATTATGTTGTACAGTGTTTATTCTTTAAACTCTAAAATATGAAAGCTCAAAGGAAAGGGAAAACAAGTCATCAATTAATGTCAAAACACAAAAGAAACATTAAACAACGTTATCAAGTAAAAACAGGTGGACATATCCTGAGTTCAAATCTTGAATTATTCTCTGGGAAGAAGTCTTTAGTTCAAAAACTGGTTGGAGATATCCATGATTTCTTCAAGATGGGTGTCCATGCGTTCCCCAAAATGGATACCTCTACCTCGCGAGGTCAGGTGTGAAAGATTCCTTTAATCTAAAAAAAAAAAAAGGAAAAGCTGAACGTAAATTAATACATATTAGGAACATAAAAAACACATAAAAGGGATCAACATGTTTGGTGCCTGAAGGGGCGACCTTATAGTTACGAATCCGTCTAGCTAGATAACTATGGGATTTCTTTGTTGACCATTCTCTGAGAGGCTCATTAAGTTAGCCACAAACGTTTTCTTCAGTATTTTTCTCCAGCATTACACTTCTAATAGAATTCCATCGGGAAAAACTTTTCGTTTCATATTTTCTCGAGCACTTAATTTCTAATGAAAGAGAATATGATTGCTTCATCAAGCACAACGTTTTCTCAATCGATCTAATGATATGTTACATAACCTTAGCATGAGTAGATAGTTGAACCACACCTTAAGTGAGAGGATTAATGTAGCATTTTGTTAATCACAATCTATCCTGAATCACAAGGTTTTGATCACTCAAGAATAGTGGAAGAGAGAAACATAAAACCTGCACAAGCTAAGAGAAAATTCGGCACACAAGAATAGACAAGATATGACTTAGAGAAAGAGAAGTTATGATATTATAAATGTGAATCAATTGATACAATAGCTTTGGAAAATAGCTTCTTGAGGAAACCTCTACCTCTCGACCAGGCTCGAGCTATCACAATCTCATTCATACTCTGACTCTCACTTCACTCTTACTCACAATCACAAGGTCATTCTCTAATTCCTGGCTACTTTATCTTTGATGCGCAGTTCTTCTTCTGACAGAGTTGTTTGCTACCAATGATCCACCAAATTTAGAAAAAAAAACAATTCTTTGCAAAGCTTTTGCAAAAAGCATGCACTTTAAGTAGTGGTTTCTTTAATAGTACCTACCAAAAGTAGAAGAGAAGCAATGAAAAGACATATCCGAAGACATCTGTAATTAGGCATGTCCACACATATGCATCAAAATCATGGATCAAAATAGAAATAGAGAAACCATCTTTTTTTCAAGTACCTTAAAAATAGCAATTTTCCCAAGCCTTGTAGCTCAAAAATAGTGAGGAATGAGCTTAATCTTGTGAGAGAGAGTTTTATTCAATTTTTTTGATCTACACTAATTTTAAAGATGATGTACATCCAAATCTGCCTCCACGTATCACTTTTAAGTCCAAGTTTAGAAATTTTAGAGAGAGAATACTATGAAGGAATTTTCTTACAGTGAACTAAATATAGAGCCCTAAACGAGGTACTTAAACCATTCACACATAAACTTTTATTTTCTCATGCATTCTCTACCTTTCTCTCATACAAAAGTTTTCTTAGTTCTTTCGTCTTCGCCTTCAATTTTCAATCACAAAACATGATGTACATAAGGTCTAGAGAGAGAATATAAAACTTGTCACTTCAAACTTTTGCCTACATGCATAAAATGAACTAACTAGTCACTCTAGCATTATCCCAACAACGTAATTTGGAAAGATTAAAATGAATTATTTCACTACCGAAATATCCATTACAATTAAGAAGTAATCTTCATCCATGGATGTTGGGGCTAGTGGTTAACCCATCATACTCCTAGCTAGGAGGCTATGAGTTTGCTTCCCAAAATTGTAGTGATACTCAATTTCTTTTGTCACATGGGCCACAGTGCGAATCACAATTGTATATTGATTTTTGTTCATGTAAAGATCGAACAATAATAATCGAAATACAGTAAAAACTGTTACATAAAAGTATGCTCATTGATTTTGCATATGTAATAAAATAAACATCCAACGGAATAAAACAAACGTCGACGTTCACAAAACATCGAAGTTGACAAAATTGTCATGTCTCGTCGCATCATTCTATTTTACTTCAAGACATTGATCAAAGGAGCCAAATAACAATCTATTCGGAGTCTTCTATAATGGTTTTCAGATTTTTTTTTCTTTTTCTTTTGGTTAAGCATCTCATCATGGTACTGGGAAGTTATAAAGAAAATGTATTGCTTCCATTGATCCTGTCAGGAAGAAGATCACAATTTTGTGACGTTTCTACCAGATAGCATTTGTAATATTTATCTCTAAAGAATGATATTTGTTGATTGACTCGGAAGCTTGTTTGTTTTTGTTTCTTTGTGTGTGTGTGTGTGTTTTTGGTTCTTTTTTTCTTTTTTTTTTTCGGTTGCATGGAGCATGTCCATGTGATCCTCGCATAATTCTGATAACTCTAAGAAAAACAAAGTTTATCAATCGCTCTGTTATTTTGTATAGTGTGACTTTAAAGACAACTTGTATCTTTTTTCTCTTAACTTCTCACATATGTCACGTCTATTCATAGAAAGTTGATATTCTCTTTTGTATTTGAAGTATAACAGTTGTATAGAATCCATTACAAGCAATGTTTATAGCTTTCTGGTACAGTACACTTACTTTGTGTCTGGATTTCGACATATTATTCATTCTTCCCGGCATGAAATCCTCTTTTGGAGGTCTCGAACAACCACAACGGATAAGTTATTTTCTGATAGTAAATTACCAAAAGATAAACTAATGTGATGTTTTAGTGCATAGAGGTGTAGCTCAAATATACCTTCGAGTATCTTCTATTTTACAAAGTAGAAAAACACAAAAATAAAAAAAAATTATAAAAAAGCAAATTTGATAGAACGAATAATGATATTAGCGGTGACTATGATGATCATCATCACGAGAAAGCTACCATGCAAATCAGCATGACATCATAAAAACACATTCGATGACGTCGATTATCAGAGTAATTGATCATCACGAAAAAGAGAGTGCACATAATAACAACAATGCTAATAATAATTACAATAATAACTACACTAAGTACCTTCTTAACATCGAGTGAATTATATGACATCAAGAGCGTGTCTGTTGATCATATTATCATGAAGACTATAGATGTGATGGTGACAATGAGTCTAACTGACAATTAGGAAGGCAAGAATTTGTTGAGATTTGGGGAGGCGCTACAAGATCAACACTTGGATGGAGTCGGCGCATCACCTTTTCCTCAGCCAAGAAGACGTGCATCATATAAAAGGGATTAAGAAGATGTTTGAGAAATCCAAAAACTTCATGAATTTTACCAAGCACTCAATTAAAAAATTGGTGGTTGAACTCGCCTTGGATCAGATCGGACACCATGCTCAAGGATCTTTGGCATCCATTCGTGGAGTCGGAGAAAGTATTTCATCGTAAGATTTAGACCAAGATTAAATGTACCAAGATCAGTGAGGGCGTTATGGGCTTCCAGATGACGAGCATGCGATGACGTTGCAGATTAGAGTAATTAATCACTGTGAAAAGACACTACACGTGACAATAACAGCAATAATAATGAAGATAATAACTATTATAAGTACCATAATTGTGTTTGCATGTGTTAGGACATTTGGTTGGGCCTTTCACCTCTTGAGGCAGGGGTGAGGGTTCAACCACTCCCTATGACACGATAGTTGTGGGACTTAAGCTAGCGTATAGCCTTCCAGAAAAAATAAAGCAATTGTATCGAGGTAGTTCTTGTCAGGGTAGTTTTTGCCAAGTATCACCTTTAGACCATCTAACTCTTTCTTTGTGGGATATGGGGGGTCACATGGGAACTATGCCCATTCAGATGTACATTCATTCTTACAATCAATTCAAGCAATAGAGATTACGCTTTGACCGAGCTTCCTCTTAAAAGAGAGTACCATAATAATCCATGTGTGCTTTACATTTTGGTTGGGCTTGTGGACTTTGGGGTGGAGATGGGGGTTCAATCTCAAGTGGTTGCGAGAGGTCCCATCCGTAAATGGTTGGATGCGTTGAGTGGGAATATAGGTCAGTCGATTATGGAATTTTGGCATACTTTGTTTTCAAACCTTCATCTCTATTGTACATTCTTCTGATCAGCCTCCGAGCCAATTGATCTCATCTTTGGCATTTGGTCCGATCAAACCTATCCCCTCCTCTCATCTTAAGGCCATCCCTTTCTAAGGTCTACCCAAGCAAACGTTTGGGCTCTGTAATCTTGATCATGCCTAGTGTCTGGTCGGTTCTTTGTGGGATATGAGGGTTTCCATGGAAGCTAAGCCTACCGTCATTTGTACTTTTGAATCAGTTAAATAATATCTAGAGAGATTAATCCATAAATAAGATTTACCTTCTAAAAAAAAGCACCATAATTGTAATGACACCATCCAGCTTAAAAATGGAGTTCGCTGTATGACATGAAGATCGTTTATGATCATTTTGTAATAAAGACTATAAATGTGATGGTGAAAATGTGGGTAACTCAGAATTTGGAATGCATTATTCCGTGGAAATTGATGGAGTGGATAATGTAAAAAACTATTCTGAAGAGCAAGAACTTCATGATTAAAACATGCAATTATTTTTTCGATTGTATAATACAAAAGATAAGTTTTCCATTAGAATTATGGACATATACGCATGCTTTAAAGAAATGCTTTTAAAGAGGAAACGTTTCACAACATACAAGAATATGTTGATGCATACCACAATAACCTAACTACTTCTGAACATTGATGAATCTTGCCACCCACCAATCTTCATAAAATTATAACCTTAAAATAAGATGGATGTGAGTAATAAGGTCGCCCTTACTCAAATCGGATGTGATGGTTGCTCTTATCAAATCGGATGTGAGTAATAAGGTCACCCTTACTTTCTAGGGTTCTTACTTATCTTTGAAATCATTCTTAACTTATCTTCTAAGTCAAATAGAAAAATTTACCTCTCTTTTCTGACTTTGTATCCCTTTTATAGTGGTTATGTTGATAAGTAGTCTCAATCTTATATGACTCAAAAAGCTATGCTTATATGGTCAAAGATGATGAAGAACCTCGGAACTCTAATGAAGCAAAAGGAAAGAAAGAATGGGAAGAAGTAATGAAGGAAGACTTGACTGCACTTAAGGAAAACAAGACATTGGAACTTGTTCGAAAAGCTCAATGGTAAGAAAATGATTGGAAATAAATGTGTTTATGAAGTGAAGAGGCTTGGAGATGGTAGAATAGCCAAATACAAAGCGTGATTGGTGGTCAAAGGCTATGCTCAAACGTATGGTATAGTTATAATGAGACATTTAGTCATATGGACAAATTGTCACCCATAAGGACAATCATAGCAATTTTACATTTTCAAAAGGGTGGAATTTGAGTCACTTAGACATAAAGAACCCATTCTTGAAAGGATACATATTAGATGAAGTGTATGGGAAGAAACCACAAGGGTTTGGTGACTCTAGGTATCCAAATTATGTATGAAGGTTAAGAAGAGCACTCTATGGATTAAAGCAAGTAGCAAGAGCTGGGAATTATATTATTTTGCAGTATCTCCATTATTTTGGATATCAAAGCTCAAAAGTAGATACAAGTTTAATCATCAAAAGAATAGATGAAGGTACACTCTACATTTTCATATATGTGGATGGAATTATATCAAAGGTACCTCAAATAAAGAAATTAAAGAGGTAAAGGGATTAGCTGAAAACGAATTCAAAATAAGTTTTTTAGGAAAGTTATCATTCTTTCTTGGAATGGAAATCACTTCTGCACAACATGGGTCATATGTCTCACAAGAAAGCTATCTTTTGAACTTACTACAGAAGTTTGACATGGTGAATTGGAGAGAAGTCTCTCCTCTAGTTGAAGTCAATCACAAAATTAGCAAATTGCAGCCTCACTAACTAATTGAGCATGAAGATATGAAGTATATGAAGATATAAGTGAAGGATGAAAGGATAAAATGAATATCATACTATAACGTACAAAAATAAGTGACCTGTTAGGGTTGTTAGCATATATACAAGCCAAGGGGAGAAAACCTCGTAAAGAGGGAAAAAATTGCCCCGAGAGTCCTAGTGTGTTCACACATATAAATACCTAAATATATCAACATATCCTCTCATACCAAGCACATGGTGCTTGCTTCAAACCATATAATGCCTTTTTTCAACCTGCATACCTTGTTTTCATGCCCTTTCTGCACGAAACCATGCATTCTTAAAACATACACTTCTTCATGCAAGTCACCATTCAAAAATTATAGTTTTAATGTCCAATTGATATATGTTCCAACCATGATGAGTTGCAAGTGTAGAGATGCCAGAAACAATAGTCATTCAACATGTAGGAGCAAAGGTCTCATGAAAATCAATTTCTTTTTCTTGAGCATAACCTTTTGCAACAAGCCTAGTCTTATACCTATCAAGTGTTCCATCACACTTACACTTTAGCTTCTATACCCACTTAGTGCCAACGGCCTTCCTTCCATGAGGCAAGTCGCATAAAGACTAGGTACTAATGTTTATAACAACATTATATTTTGATTGCATAACAACCATCCAATTTTTTGAAATTTATACTTAATCAAATGAAAGAGGCTCATTCTCATCACAAAGACTAGAGGCAACCATAGAGGAAATAAATCATTAGTACGAGGATAAGTAAAAAACAATCATGAGGTAAAAGTCTATAGTTTACTTTGATCATTTTTCTATTTTTTATTTTCATTCTATCATATTTCTCTTTTGACTTTTCATAGATTTTACTTCTTATAGTTTCATTTCTTTTATTTACATATTTCTATTTCTATTTTCTTTTTATTTACAATTACTTTCTTTTATTTTTATTTATGCTTTTTACTTTTCTTATTTATTTAAATTATTCACATATTTCTTTTTAATTTACTTCATTCATAGTTGTTATTTACACTTTTATTATCTATTTTTGTATGACGTTACTTTTCTTTTATGTTTTTTACTTATTTTCGTAATAATTAATTCGTAATTGTAATTTACATTTTATCAATCAGGTATTTGATTATGTAATCTTTTTCTTTCTTTTTTGTTAAATAACTAATTACTCAATAGCACTAACAAAATAAAATAAAGTAAAATAACGTAAAATCAAAAAATCTGATCCTCTCTTTCTCTCTCTCTCTCTCTCTCTCTCTCACACACACACACACACACATATTTCTTTCCTGCAGCCCGATTTATCCCAATTCCTCCTCCTCCTCCTCTCTCTTTCTCTCTCTCTCTATATCTCTCTCTCTCTCTCTCTCTCTCTCTCTGCGCATTGAGCTCTCTGTTTGACCGCAACTGATCCCCAACGTTTTCCAGCGTCGTAGGCCAAACCTTAGAATGTTCTTAATGTTCCTGGTTGATAAAAGTCCTTATGAGAATTAAGTTCACACACACAATCGTTGTGGTTCCCAAGAGTTATTTCTTCATGCTCTGATTCATTGCATTTATCAATTGGATAGGAATCCTCTTCTAGCGTCAGAAATCGACATGCAGGACATGATCTAGGGCCTGAGAGCCATTGAAGTATTCAACCAACATAGTAAATATGTTTACATGGCATTTATCTCGCATCTTTGCTAGTCTCAAAAAGGTTCCTAGCACAAGGTACAATTGTTTTTAATTTCTTTTTTCAAATGGAGGTTCGGGCAAGGCCTACTCCCCCGGGCTTTAACTTTGAAATTGCAATTGTACAAGGAAGGGCATAATATCCACGGGATCCATATTATCCCACAAGAACAGGGGTTTACATGGCTCCGTTAAATGGTGGTCAAAACTACCACGGGGCTGGACAAACAATGGCACATCAACGATATTTATAAATTCTACGTCAAGAGGCCTCCCATCAATGGAGGCCTTCGACATTTGAGTGAATCCATAAAAAACTTCATCGTAGTACATGTAATCTTCATATCCATCACTTAAGTTCATGTGAGTATTGGACATCATAGGAAAGGATGTCGGAAAATGACATCGTGGTGGAGTTTAGATAAATAGTTGAAGCTTGACCACCAATAAAACTTGACCAGGTTCAATTGCTACAGGTATGCACAGTCCTAGAAATATGTCTCCTATTTTCATGAAAATTTGAAGGTGCATTTCTAATGTCCTTATCGTAGGATTCGTTTTCTCTACCTTCGTTTTCTTCATAACCATAGTCCTGTTCTATTCTGCTTCTGATCTAAAAATTAAATGAAAGTTAAATCATCCGTAAGCCATGCATAGCCTCCAAGCCATATCGTTAAGCACTAACAAGGCCAAGAGCTCCTTGTACATCGTCTAGTGCTTGTGGTACCCTAAGAAAAGAGTACTTATAGTTGTAAAAGAAGTGTTATTGCTCTCATTTCTTGTGTGTCATGCATGTGCCATTGGCTTGGCAAGGAAACAAATCTCTCTCTTCCTCTCTCTGTGATCAAACTCTCCTCTTGCAGAGAATGATGATCAGTATGTGCCTATGTCACAGCACCTTTTCTAGTAGTGCTAGTGATTTTTTCTACATTACCAAGAAGTAGGTGCACCGCATCAATCAATAACGTTGTAACAATTGTTAACTGACTACCACAAAGGTTGAATGACTCATCCAAAATGTGTTCATTCGCAGCATGGTAAGCGTTGAAATAGACCTACGATGTGCACTTTGACTCTTCCATTCCACAACTGACCTTTGACTCTCTCTCTGTGTGATAAAATTCTCCTCTTGCAGAGAATGATGGTCAGTATGTGCCTTTATCACAGCACCTTTTCTAGATAGAAGTGCTAGTGAATTTTCCTACATTAGCAAGAAGTAGGTGCACCCCATCAATATTCCATAACCTTGTAACAATTGTTAACTGACTACCACAAAGGTTGAACGACTCATCCAAAATGTGTTCATTAGTAGCATGGCAACCCGAACGACCATTGGATATAACGAAAAGCGTCACCTTGTGGGATCCGATCCTTCGAAAATCTGTAACATGAAAATCCTCAATTTTTGCACCTTCTTCGACGCACCTTGCTGTGGCCTTACTTTACATCACGGAGAACTTGGCTTGCCGCACTACGTTCGCCTTTTTCATTAAGCCTTGGATTGGTAGAGTTCAAAGTAGCCACAAATCAGCCTCTCTCTCCTCCTCTCTCTCTCTATCTTTCTCTGTCTCTCTCTCTCATCACTCCGTCCATCTTTGTGGAAACTATTTTTCCATACCAATCTCTCTCTCTCTCTCTATCTATCTATCTATCTATCTATCTATCTATCTCTGTTGCGTGCACATTTATTAGCTACTGTAGGTCGTTTGTGAAAGCATAGAGATGGAATACTCTCTCCCTCTCTCTCTCTCAATAGGCTGCCATCGGAAATAGAGATGGAGAGTAGAGGAGGCTAGAAAGATAACATTCTCTCAAAAATCACGAATCATGTAGAGAAGAGAAGATAAAAATGACCTGAAACCATTAGGAAAAGACCAAAGTTTGATCAAGCTCTTGTTTTTAGAGAGAAAAATCCGAATTTCACAATTTGACGATTTGCACGTATGCAAATACATGCACCTCTCTTCTCTTTTTTTTTTTAATATTTTAAAAGGAAGTTCGGCAATAGCCTACTCTCCCGGACTTGAATTAAATTAAGAAACAAAGGTACAATAGAAGGGGACTAGTGCCCACGGGACCCCCCAAATCCCACAAAGCAGGGGAAGCTTGGTTGATTCCTAGGTTGCATTACAAAGAAGGTTGATCACCCTCTCGTCGCCCTCATGCGGGACCCACTTGGGTTTGAGCTTGTTGTTGATCAAAAGGAGGACTTGATGGTGCCTGAAGGGGGGGGATTTCTTACTGTTGACAATCCTTTTGCCAAGGAGGAAAAGAGATTTTTCAATCGACCACTCCCTGGGGAGTCGCCGAAGTTGAGAGCACACCGCTCCCGCCAAATTTTCCACAGGACTTCCCCTCTGATTGCGTTCCAGAGAGCCGCAGAGCACCCAATCGCTTCACCCAAAAGGACTTGTTTCCAACTAAGCTGTTTCTGAACTCTGATTTTCAGTCCAACCATCTGCCAGATTCTGTAGGAGTTGGGGCAAGTAAGGAAGATGTGTGGGACATCTTCGATTGCGCGGTGGAAGCGTTTGCACCACGGAGGGATCCCACAAATTTTGCTTGCCTTATGGTTAGTCCAAATTCCTCGATGAAGAATTTGCCATAAGAGGACCGACTTCTTAATCTCTATAAGTGGGTGCCAGATACCCATGAATTTCATGTCCCACCGAAGCCGCGTCCAAGACAGGCACCACTTCTTGTTGAGGCTGATCTGGAGGTCAGTCCTTTCATTGATGTTCGGGATTTTGAGTAGGCTATTTCCATTGTGCCATTTGAGACCACGCGCGTTCGGAGCGTCATGTCCCATGAGAAGGCGAGTTTTGTGACGATCCCAAGCGAGGCATCTGCTTTGCAAGGTGTTCCATTCTTCGTAGGAGATGTTTATGCGAGGGTCGATATCCTCGTAGTTGATCCAACTGTTGGTGTCATGATTCCAGAGGTGTTTCCATTTTTTGAATCCTTTGTTCCATAACTTCTTGGCATTTTGAATGTTCCACGGCTCCACACTCCGGATGCCATGAATCGGAAACCAGATAGAGTCGTTTTGTCTGATTCCGGCCGCCCACTTCCAGTCCTCACTAATTCTTGTGAAGCTTTTGACTTTATTCCAGCCCTTCCAAAGAGAGCATACGAGATTGGAGCCTTTCGGGAAGACAGGTATCGGGGAGAATAGCAGGGTCATGATGTCAAGGTTCTTCCAGTTCGGGGATCCCGTGAGGGCCAACTCATTTTTGTTTCTGAAGATCAGCTTGGCCCACGAGGCCTCCCTATTGCACCAAGCTTTAATCATCCATTTGGCTGCCAGCTTGTTAGCCATGCACCCAATGTCCAGGATGCCAAGCCCCCCGCTATCTCTAGGGCTGGTGCAGATGGCCCATTTGATTTTAGGCACCCCCCTTCTGTTATGATCACCCGTCCAAAGAAAGTTTCTTCAGATGCTATTCAGTTTGGACAGGCCTTGCTCATTCGGTCTCCAGCAAGAAAGGAAATAGATGGTAGACGAGAGGAGGAACGTGTTGATAACCATCGCCCGTCCAGCGAGATTGATTTGCATGCCTCTCCAGTAATTGAGCTTGTTTTCAAGTTTGACCAGCACCCAGTTCCATCGCTGCTCCATAGAGACGCCAAACCCCAAGGGTATTCCGAGCAGCCGAAAGATTTGGCCCTGCGGAATGATTTGACAGCCCCGATCAATGAGAAGGCCAGGTTGATGTCCCACAATGGCCCCAAAGGCGGTCTTATTGTGGTTGATTTTGGATCCAGAGGCCTCACAAAAGGTATCAAGACACCTCCAGAAAGTCTCCAGGCTGGTATTATCATTGTGAACGAACGCGTTCATATCGTCGGCAAAAAGTCTCATGATGATTTGACTGTGGTCGTGAGGTAGCTGGAGGCCTTTGATATTGCCAGCCTCCACATGATGAGCCACAAGTCTGCTCAGCCCTTCAGTGGCGATGGCAAAGAGAAGGGGGGCAAGAGGGCATCCTTGTCTAATAGATCTTTTAAGATGGATCGCCTTCGAAAGTTTGCCGTTAACGTTAATTTGGGTCGTTGCATTGCCGAGAAGGGTCGCGATCATCTTGGTGAATTTCTGACTACATCCGAGGTCTTGGAGCGACTGCAGAATATAGTCCCATTCTAGCCTATCGTAGGCTTTGTCAAAGTCGATCTTGAGGAAGACCACGTCTTGATTAGACTCATTTGCAAATTGAATACCTTCCCAAATATCCAAAATGGTTTCCAGGATGGACCTGCCTTTGATGAAACCTTTTTGGTCCTCACTAAGCCAAGATCTCAGGTGGCACGCAAGTCTGTTGGCAATGACTTTGGCGATGATCTTGTATCCTGTTTGGAGCATCGTAATTGGCCGCCAGTTCTCGATTCTGTTTTTTTCCCCCTTCTTGTGAATCAGCTTGATAATTCCATTATTTATACAAGAAGGAAGAGCACCAAATTTTAGCGCTTCTTGCCAAACCATCCGAAGAGGGGTGGCAACCACCAGCTTGAAGGATTTAAAAAACTCGTTAGTGAGTCCGTCGGGTCCCGGGCTTTTACCGAGAGGGAGGGCATCAATGACCTCAATGATTTCTGATTCAGAGATCGGGGCATGAAGCAGGGAGTGGAGGTTGGGTGGTATTCTCCGGGGGGAAACCCTAGAAATGGCAGCCATGCAGTCCCTTCTATGGTGGGAGAGGGGATTCGAGGTTCCCAAGAGTCTCGTGAAGTGCTCTTCGATGATGCCAACATTATCTTCTTCCGAGTTGCATACATTGCCATGAGTGTCTAGCAGTAGGGGAATCGTCTCTCTGTTGTGTTTCCTTTTAAGGATACTGCACATCTCTTTGGTGGGTTTGTCGGCTTTTCCAGCCCACCACTCCTTGAAGAAGATTTGCAAGTTTTTCCTTTGTATTTCTTCCTCGTATCTCAACGCTGCTCTGATTTTTCGGAGACCTTTCTGGGCTTGGTGTTTTCCTTTGTTTACTTCCTCCTCGAGTCGCCAGAGTCTGTGGTAAAGCGCTTCCCTACGAGCCCGCCGCACAGTCTCGAGCATCTTCTTAGTTCTGATCATGATCTTGCGAGACTTGTCGACCGCACTTCTCCAGCACTTGGCTGGGGCCAAGCCAGAGGCGAACGCCATCTTCCACACATCGGCAATCTCTTGATGGACGGAGGGGAGAGAGAAGGTGGAAGCGTTGGCATGGAACCACGGAGCCTTGTGGGTCCTGTTGGAAGGTTGAAAAGTGATAACGATCGGGTAGTGATCAGAGATGGTGAGGTCAGTACGTTGCGTGATGGAAGGGTGGCCCCACAGATGAGTAAAGCTCTGAGAGATGTAGCATCTATCAAGTCTGGCTTTCCTCAGATCCTCGCCCGCTTGGAGATTCGACCAGGAAAAGCCATTCGAGTCCTTGAATTCGACCAGATCCAAGTGGAGTTTGGTCATGTCCCACGTTTCTTTCTCCCGACTGTCGATGACCCTGCCCTTGCCCATCCATCTGTCCATAGGGTCCTCCACCATGTTAAAGTCTCCACATATAAGCACGTTGTGGGGAAGCGAGTCAAGAGAAGTCCAAGTGTTCAGCCTCTCCAAATCCCTGTTGGGGGCGTACAAAGAAACCATAGTAACACAGAAGGGAGCACCAAAAGAGACCGCAATCCAGCGGTGATTTACATCTTCAATGGAGTTCTCAAGCTTTTTAAGCCAGGGTTGTTTAACACCGATAGCCGTTCCACCGGACCCCCACTGGTGCTTTGTTGGGATCCACACATGGGCCGAGGAAACCTGTCTGAGCCGTTTCAGAAGGTCTTCTCCGTCAATTTTAATCTCTTGAATGCATATAATGTCTGGTTTTAAGCTAATGTCGCGGAGCCATTGACCAATGATGGCCGCTCTTGAGGGGTCGGTTAGCCCCCTTGCATTTAGCGAGATGACAATCATTTTTGTATTGATCCCTCTTTGCGGGAGGGAGCCTTGTCCTTTCTTCTCTTGGCTTCATCTTTCTTTTTCGCTGGGATCTGATCCCGACTTAGAAATCTGTTCTTGTGGGGGCTTTTCCAGGGTAACTCCATGGGCTGTTTTCCTTTGCGGGACGCCCCTTGCTGGGGAGACTTGTGCCCCGTGCTCGGCACCGTTTCCGGGATCGTCGATCCAATGATGGAACTCTCTTCTCTTCTTCTCTAGTCTAAGACAATGCATTTATTGCATTCTAATTTCCATTTTATATTTTCTTTTTGTTTTTTATTCACTTTTTCATTTTTTGTTTTTTATTTTTCTCTTCCTTACTTTATGACAGGTTTAACTGTTACATTAATTTAGATTTATGCATATACAAGGGTCTTCGGACGTTTCAAAAAGTGTTAATCATCACACATGTGACGATGGATATAAAAGTGTTTAATTTATAAAGGCGTTTGGGTTAGAATAAAGAGTTTCTAAGGTTTCAAGCTAGTTTCTAGGGTTTGAAGTTGGTTTTCAAGGGTTTAAAGTTGGACTCCTGAGTTTTTTCACTTTTTATATGGTTTCTCAATCATACTTTTTGATGTTGTTTTTACGCAGCTTTTGGTTTTTCTAGCTAGGGTTTGAGTAGCTCAAGGGTTCTAAGATCTCTAAGCACAATGGTGTTAGGGTTTCCAATTCGGTATATGTATATACGAGGTTTAAACGATTTCAGACATATAACTGATGGTTTTGAAAGATTAAGTTTAACAATCAATTGGGATTCCAAGGGGTAATGATCCTAGTTTTTGGACAGTTAGGGTTTCTATTGAGGGTTCTATTAGGTTTGGAGGCTTTCAGGGTTCATAGGATCTCTATATATGGGTTTTGATGGTTAAAGAATATGAGGTCTTTATATAAGTAACTTCATAGGCTCCTAGGGTTTTTAGGTCAATATATTCGGTAATGCTCACACATGCACACTCTATTATTCAACTGAAGGGTTTGTTAGACACAGACATCTAGGTATTTGAATCATATATACATCTTTAGTTCTTGTTCTCTCTACAAATAATATCATCAATTACCGTTCATCAAATCATAATCAATAAAGAGAGAGGTAATAAAAAAGAAATTAAATTTTAAAACTTCATATACACTATCTGCAAGCTCGCTAAATGTACGCATAGTCTTCATGGGCCAATCAGCAAAGCCAAATAGAAGCACATTAAGATTCTTTTTTCAAACAATTTTTAGTTTTTATTTGAAAATTTTTCCTTTGAAATTTCAAACATGAATTTCTTTTGCGAATGCAAGTCGTAACAAAAATAAAGATGACTTTACAATATCTAAGTCATGATTCAAAATGCATTCAGTCAGCATATACTACAAACAATAAACCAAAATAGTCCTAGAGAAATCATTTAGAATTTCCACAAACAATCTTTTTTATTAATGCATTTCAAAGTCAAGTATCCTTTTATATCAATTTTCTTATGCTTTTCTCCTACACCTATTAGACAATACTACTAGCTCCACTATTGCATAGCTCCATCTTGTGGAGCCTCAATAATAGTTATTAGAAATGGTTTCAAGAGTACATCTAAGATATGAGTATTTATTTTTATCATTTTTATCTCCATAATTCTCATTACTTCATAACAACCCTAAATGTACTACAAGTTTATTTATTTTATGTTTACCTACCTTAATGTACTATTTTTATCTTTTTCATTTCCTCAATTCTCTTTACCTCACAAAAACCCTCAATGTACTACTTTTTTGGGACGGAAAGTATAAACTTCCTAAAATCTACTACAAATTAGTATCTTCACAACTTTCTTGTTTAAGGGTTGAAAGGCCTAGCACCTAATTGAAGCTGAGTATTTAGAGATATGCAATAGAAGAATTCAAGATATCACTTTGGGAGACATCGCATAATCTATCTTTAGAAAAAAAGGCTTTCTTTCTATTAATAGCTTCAAGTGCGAGTGTTCTATCTAGGTCTTCATACTAGCTATAAGGTATCTCAAGCTACTATCTCAAGTGTACACATTCGTACTAGCATTTCTAATCATTTGTTATTGTCATTTAAAATCCTCTTTTAAAATTTGAGAACATTTACAAGATGCAAAGAGGATATGCATAAAATCAAAGTAAAAAATAAGGTCTTAAAATTGAAAAACCAAATAGAATTCATTCATCTAATTAATTTACTTCATTAAATTCAATATCATCTTCATCCTTACCTTCATCCTCAAGTCCTTACCTTCATCCTCAAGTACTGCTTGATCTATATGATATTCATCATCCTTTCTTTGTTTTAATAGCTTGACTGCTTTTCTTGTAGTTAAAGACTTTAAAGGATTTCCATAACATTCACGAAGTTCATACAAATCAGCATTAAACATTGACATAACTACATATGGCCCAAACCATCTTTTAATGATGTTCCTTCTTGTTTCATATTTAGTATCAAATGGATTGTCGTACGCTAGTACCTAATCATTAGTCTCTATCTTACATAGCCTAAATCCATGAGTTTTGTCAAAGTATATTTTATTTTTAAACCTTGACTCCTAAACTTTTTCACTACTCATTTTAGATTTTTGTTTCCGTGTTATAGCTATTTAGTTCTTAACCTTAATAACTCTTATCTTGACATATCATCATTCGAAGGAATCCTCATCTATGTTAAAATCTATCTTCCCATAACACTAATGTATGATATCTAGAACACTTCTTTATGGCTCATTGTAGGCCTTAGATATCCCCTTTACAATACAAAGGTGACCTCTCTCAATCTTTCCATAGGTCTTAGGTTTATAGGAAACAATTAGAGATTAAAACCATATAATATACCGATAAATCACTCGACCAAAAACATCCATTGAGTGATTAGAACACGTGCAATATCTATTTTATTCAACATCTTTATCGATAAATGAACCTAAATATCAAAAAATGATGTTGGAAGCTCTTTCTCAATCAGACATAGTAGCTTCCTGCATTCATGGTTCATCTGTGAGATTGAGGATTTGTCAATATGTTTTGATGTAATCCATCTATTATCAATCACACGTTAAATGATAAATAAATAGATTGAGATAAAAGAATATCAAATAACCTTATATGTTAAACATAAAGTTATGATAATTACCCTATAAGCAATCCAAGATGATAGATCACATCTCCTACTCTTTTCTCTACATGTCCATTAATAACAAGAAGTAGAATGTGCTTCAATAAATTATGCAAATTATGTGTCTCTATCCCACATAAGCACTTGTCTTCAAAAGTAAAGATGTTTTCGAAAGACTCCATATCCTATATGTGTGCAAATCTGTTGAATCGTGTTGTTGATATTTTTAAGTTTTTATCATTCATTTCTCGATGTTGCCATGTCTTTAAATCCAAGAAAATGTTTCCATAATGAAAAATGAACATTATTGATTATATGCATATTATCTAGAAGATGACAAATCTTTAAGTCTCTCCAATATTCCAAATAATTCCATATGAAAATATTCTCTTCTAATGACATTTTCCCCTTACCTCCAATCTTTACATTTTCATAATATGTATGTGTATGTATGTATATGTATGTATGTATGTATGTGTGTATGTATGTATGTATGTATGTATGTATATATATATATATATATATATATATATATATATATATATATATATATATATATATATATATATATATATATATATATTATGTGTGCATGTGTATGTGTGTTTGTGTGTGCATGTTTGTGTGAATGAATGTGTGTATATATGTATGTGTATGTATGTATGTATATGTGCATGTGTGTGTATGTATGAGTGTATTTGTGTGTATGTGTATGTATGTGTGTGTATGTGTATGTACATGCGTGTATATGGGTGTTTATGTATGTGTATGTGTAAGTTTGTATGTATTTGTCTGTATGTGTATGTATGTGTGTGTATGTGTATGTATATGTTTGTGTGTTGGTATATGTATGTGTATGTGTGTGCATGTGTATGTGTATGCATTTATGTATGTGTATATGTATGTGGATGTGTGTGTGTTTATATAGGTATGTGTATATGTATGTGTACATGTGTATGTATGTGAGTATGCATGTGTGTATTTGTTTATGTGTATGTATGTATGTATATGCACATGTATGTATGTGTATGTATGTATGTATATGTGCATGTGTGTATGTGTGTGTGTGTGTGTATGTGTCTGTATCTATATACATGCAAATGTGTATATCTGTATGTTTATGTGTGTGTTTGTGTGTGTATGTGTGTGTGTATGTAAGTGTGTATATATGTATGTGTATGTATGTATGTATATGTGCATGTGTGTGTATGTATGAGTGTTATTATGTGTATGTGTATGTACGTGTGCTTATCTATATGTATATGTGTGTGTGTGAGTGTTTGTGTATCTGTATGTGTAAGTGTGTAGGTATTTGTATGTATGTGTATGTATGTGTGTGTATGTGTATGTATATGTATGTGTATGTGTGTGCATGTGTATGTGTGTGTGTGTATGCATGTGTATATATATGTGGATGTGTGTGTGTATATATGTATGTATATATATATGTGTATGTGTGTGTATGTATGTGTGTATATATGTGTGTATGTATGTGTATATGTATGTGTTTATATGTTTATGTCTATGTATGTATATGTGCATGTGTGTATATATGAGTTTGCATGTGTGTACGTGTGCACATGTGTATGTATCTACATATGTATATGTGTGTATGTGTATGTGTTTGTGTGTATATGTGTGTATTTGTGTGTATGTGTATGTGCGTATGTATGTGTATATGTATGTGGATTTGGGTATGTGTATGTGGTTGTGTATGTGTGTGTATGTGTATATGCGTGTGTGTATATGTATGTGTATGTGTGTATACGTGTGTGTATGTGTGCATGTCTATATGAATGTGTATGTGTGTGTATATTTGTGTATGTGTTTGTATATGTGTGTATGTGTGTATGTATATATTTGTATGTATTTGTGTGTATGTGTGTATGTGTCTGTATGTATGGATATATATAGGTAGACATAAAAATAAATAATATACCTTAATAGTGTCAAAAGAGATACATTACATCATCCAAAAACATTGTAAAGATTGAGAATAAGCAAACTTGAACTTAGTTGTTTCAAGAAACTTCCTTCATAGATGCTCTTTAGACATTACTCTCAAAGATAATTCTGATTTTTAGATACATTAATTCTTTTGTTGTCATTCTGATACCAATCCTCAATACAATCTACCATGCATCATCATCATCATCATCACACAAGTCTTGTAGTTTTTCTTCTTTTCAATATAGTTCTTTCAAACTTGCATATTCTACATGATCACTTTTGCATAGCCTCCTCGTGGATGCTTCTGATAAAGGATATCTTAGTGAAAAATCTGATGGTGTGGTGGAGGATCATCAATATCATTCGTTGGAATCTACATGCATGAATAAAACTCATTACTATTCCATCATGAATGAAAAATAAACTTAAAATGAAAATTTCATGTAGGACATTTGGAACTCTTAGAGCTAGCTACCATGTATTAGTGCCAACTTTTAACATGGGTAAATGGTTAATGTCTTTTTGCAAGACATGTCTTCTTGGTTTCAAATGCTCACTAAAAGGTGCTCTTGAATGTCTATTCCATCCATAATTCACTAATAATTCATCATGAGCACATAATGAAGTAGTAGCATTGACAACTAAGTATCATCATACATCTCTATTCAGGAATATTCTCAGACTCTTCAAATGTGCAATAAGTCATTCAAATATTATATCCTCGACTATTTATTAATCTTTCTATATTTGCATTGTAAGGTCTTCCATCAATATATAGTCCTCTATTTTGTTGCATGTGCAATCCCTCTACTAGCAAGAGAAGCTACATTAAGACATAATTTTTAGGTATTCATGCTTTCAATGTAAGCTACAAGTTTAGACCAATCTCCCCATCTATATATAGGACCACAAAATGACATAAGATTTACCTTCGACATTGGAGGAACATACCAATCCTCTTCAATAAAGAGACCACCACCAACTTTAATGATAGTGGAGGGAGCAATCATATAACCATTAACACAAAAGTTAAAAACCTCTCAGTTTGAAGGAAGTGGTCCTCTATGCCATCCTCCATAACTTCTTCTATAATATGATTTTACTAGAGGATGATCAGGATATGCTAATAGATAATCCCCATTGGTTTCAGATTGTAAACTAGGAGGTAGAGGATTTCAAGAAACATCAACTTGTCACTGCTAAACGCAATGTCTGTGAAAGGTACAAGGAATATTAGCATTATTTTTTGAGAATCATCATCATCATGGAGTACATATTGTTGTATATTTAGTATGTTTTTATTTTGTATATATGAGTTTAAAATAAAATAATGACCTTCGTTTACAGAATGAAGATATACCCAAGCTACTATCACATCGATCAAGCAGTGGCACATGCTCAAAGAAACAATAATCTACCTCATGTTCAATACCTTCTAATCGTGGTCTTTGATGTGTGCCATAGGAAACATTACACAAATATATTATATGCTCTTGATACTAAAAATCATCATAATGCCTATCAAACGACACATGTGAAATCTTTGCATAGGTCGGATGTCCTGGAGTAGCCTTTGATTGGTTGAAACATTATAATAAAATGACACTAAAAGAAAATTATATCATTCATGCACATATCTATCAAATATTAGACCTATAAGTTTAATATACTTAGAGTAATTATGCCTTGCAAAGTTAGAAGGTGGTGGTGGAGTTCCCTTTGACTAACTAGAATATGATTTTGTAGCATAAGAAGGAGTGTTTGATGTAAATAATTTGAATATATACATACATACACATTCACATGTACATATTTACACATACATATATATTCACATATACATAGATACATATGTTGTAAAATTTAAATATTCATACACAATCATAGAAATACACATTCACACAAACATACATTTGCACATGCGTAGCACATGCACACCTACACTTACATATGCATATACATCCAAATGCATGTCTATAAATAAAATAATATATTGTATTTTAATCTAATAATATGAGTATGCATGTATCTATGTGTGTTTATGTGTATGTGTACGTGTATGTGCATATGTGTGTATGTGTCTATATGTGGATATGTATGTGTATGTGTGTGCATGTGTGTATGTATGGCTATATGTGTGTGTATGTATATGTATGTATATGTGTATCTTTGTCTGTGTTATGTATGTGTGTGTTTGTCTATGTGTGTATGTGTTTGTATGTGTGTGTATGTGTATGCATGTGCCTGTATGTGTATTTGTGTGTTTGCATATTTTTCTATGTGCATGTATATATGTATGTGTGTGCATGTGCATGTGTGTGTCTATTTGTATGTACATCTATGTGTATGTGTGTGTGTATGTCTATGTATGTGTATGTGTATGTGTGTATTTGTATGTATGGATGTATGTGTAGGTGTATGTATGTGTAGGTGTATGTATCTATGTGTATGTGTGTATGTGTATTTGTGTGTATGTGTATGTGTGTATGCATGTTTATCTAT
>CM035438.1:49874430-50051930 GCA_020310875.1 Ceratopteris richardii
TTGTATCATTCATTCATATTATATGTATGTTTATGTGTCTATATGTGTGTATGTGCATGTATTTCTATGTATGTGTGTATATGTATATGTATGCTCATGTAGGTATATATGTATGTTTGTTTATGTGCATGTATGTGTATGTGTATGTGTGCATATGTGTGTATGTGTATGTGTATCTATGTGTGTGTGTATGTGTATGTGCATATTTGTATGTGTATGTGTATGTATGTATATGTGTGTGTGCATGTATGCCTATGAATGTGTGTGTATGTGTATGTGTATATCAGCATGCATTTGCATGTGGATGCATGTGGATCTAGATGCATGTGCAGGTGGATGCATGTGGATGTGGATGTGCATGTACATATCCATATCCATGTGCATTTGCATGTGTGCATATGTGTATGTGTCTGTTTTTGCATATGTATGTGTATCTGTAGAAGTATATGTGTATGTGTATAAGTTGTGTATGTGGATGCATGTGCATGTACATATATTTGTGCATATACATGTTCATGTGTTTGTATATGTGCATGATTATCTAAAAGTGTGTGTGTATGTGCATGTGCATGTGTGTGTATGTACATGTGTATGTGTTTGTGTATAAGTATGTGTGTGCATATGTGTCTATGTGCAGGTGCATGTGTATATGTATAAGTATTTGGTTATGTGTGTGTGTATGTGTGTGTGTCTGTGTGCATGTGGGAGCATGCATGTGAATGTGTGAGCATGCATGTGCATGTGCATGCATGTGGATGTGCATGTGTATGTATATGTGTGTATGTGAATGTGCATGTATATGTATATGTGTATGTGTGAGTAGGTTAATTCATGAAAACAAAACAATCTAAATGATATAGAAACAATGAGAATTGTACTTATAGTAGTTAGCCATATATTATGCTATGTGAACTTCTTCAATAATTTGCAATAAAGGGAGAGAGAGAGAGAGAGAGCGAGAGAGAAAGAGAGAGTGAAATCTAAAGAGAGAAAGAGAGAGAGTGTGAGAGATAGAAGCCAACAGAGAGAGCTTATAAGTGCATCACACATATGAGCATTGGTTCGCTCTTTGATCAACCACACATAGAATGACAATCAAAGACCGATGAGCTTTCTTATGTTATGATGCTTCACAATTGTATAACAAATGATAAATTGTATGTCTATGTGGGTTCGATTAGGTGAAAAAATGAGCCCTTCTTGGGTCCTTTCGATTAAGGGCTGTTTAGTGATCCACCAATGAGAGAATAGGAGTGGATACATTGTAATCTCTTAGTCTAGTAAACTAGGAATAGGTTTTCCTAGTTCATTGGTAGTCAAAGGCAAAGAAACAACCATTTTTTCATGATTTTCTTATGTGAATGGTTCAAGAGAGTTTGGGAAATCGTACCAGCTCTTGGATAGTCTTAAAATCCAACGGTCTATGTCATTTTGCAAAAGTGAAGACAAAATGCATTTTGGACCTTTAGAGTTTCCATTGATCATGCACTGTAGATGGAGATCCATGTAGAAAAGGCGCTTTTGATCATGGTCCATTGCATCAAGGGTCTTATCTAATGGCCCACATTCATTTTGAAGGATGAACGTGCCTTTGTACATGAACCATTGAATTGGGAATGGATATGATGACTTAAATTGAATCGAACATTATGTTCCAAGTGAATTATCCATATCCCTTTGATTTAAGCTCTATCCAATAGATCTCATCCCATTCGAATGAAGATCCAGGCCATGCACCTCGTCTTTATAATTTGCCTCCATTCAATGGTTTAAAAGGTTGGTGAAGGTATTCACGCCATAGTCATCATTGCAATTTTTTCCTCCATCCATTTGGATGCTAGCCATTGATGTTAAACATCCAATGATCAAGGTTAAGTGTGTTTGAAGATATATTTATTTATAGAAGAATACCATGTGGTTTAGCATGTGCACTTTATCACCAACAAAATTTATTTTAATCTAAAATTTGGGATCCTTACAACGCCCATCCAGGGCTCACTTTTTTGCCTAATGCATATAAGTGATGCATAATTATCACGTATGTGGCACTAGTTAGCATTGCATACACATTGCTGAATAAGCATCCCATAAGCAATGACTTTTAGACATCATTGAGGACTTGGTATAAACCTTTTTATTAGCCTCATTTAAGCAAGCATGTGCGCCCGACGCTATATATGAAAAAGCACACAATCACCAAATGATGAAATTATGTCGCATCAACAATTGCCATAAAGGGCCACTTCTTGTAGTGGGAGAATCCCTTCTACTTCATAACTAATGATTAGGACTAGGTTAGCAGCATCATGCAACTTGAATCAATCTAGTTCCTTTTTATTGTTATAAATAGAATTAAGAAAGAACATATAGAAAGAGCTAAGAAGATTTGGTTTAAAGGCTCAAACATAAGTGGAAGCACGTTTATAGCCATGATAGAGGACATTGGATGAGGTTCTAGGACATTTAACCAAGTTCTATAGTGGATTATGGAGATTAATTCCATTCATGGCACATGATCAGTTCTTGGTATAAAAAATGACTTTTAAACATCATGAGGACTTGGTATCAACCTTGTTATTAGCCTTGTTTAAGCAAGCATGTGCGCCGGATGCTATATATGAAAATGCACACAATCACCAAATGATGAAATTATGTCGCATCAACAATTGCCATAAAGGGCCACTTCTTGTAGCTGGAGAACCCCTTCTGCTTCATAAATAATGATTAGGGCTAGGTAAGCAACTTCATGCAACTTGACTCAATCTAGTTCCTTTTTATTGTTATAAATAGGATTAAGAAAGAAAATATACATAGAGCTAAGAAGATTTGGTCTAAAGACTCGAACATAAGTGGAAGCATGTTTATAACTATGTTGAAGGACATTGGATGAGGTTCTAAGATAGTTAACCCTGTTCTATAGTGGATTATGAAACCTAATTCCATTCATGACACATGATCAGTTCTTGCCATGCTTGGGATATTTGGATCCTTGTCCATCCGGGTCCACACTCTTGAACAATGGTATTGAAGATTTAGGAAATTCCTGACTACCTCAAGGATATGGTTTGCTTAGAAATTATGGATATGGTGGACATGGATAACAAGCTTATGGCCAAACAGATGATAAAATCCTTGTGTAATTTAAAAGGGGTCCTCCTCAAAGATTAATCTAAACAAATACAAGGAGGTTTCTCCCTCATATGCCCCTTATAAGATCTTATTCAACACATGCTTGTGTTACCTCCAATGTTGATTATTTTGAAGGGTATGGTCTTCGCATTGTAGAAAGCATGCAAGATGATCTAGCCATTCTCCTACATAAGTTAACAGTGGAACTAGGTTGGTAGCATCATGTAGTATGATGCAATGAGTTCCCCATTAGCAGTATGAAGAGTTTTGAGATAGAAAATATTCAGAGGTCTAGGAAGCTGTGCTCTATGGTAATTGGATTAGGGAGGACACTTACCCTAGTTCAATAGTGGGTTATGAATGTTGTGCCTCTTATGGAATAGGATCAATCATTGACATGATTCAGATCTTTGGCTCTTCCTACATCAAGATCCCCACTCTTGAAGGGTATGAAGTGGAACAATGGAAATATGATGGATGATATTTTGGGAATTCAAGTTCAATGATTTGTGGCACTTGATTATAAAGATCAGTAAAGTGTTTCTCATGTGGTAGATTATTCATTGGGTGATTTGGACGAACATAAAGGCTAGTAGAATATGTTGTGCATCTCTCTCGTGTAAAAGCTCCTTACATTGGAGGGAGGACATTGATCACTTTTTGTTTTCCTATCCTAAAAACATCTCAAATTGATAGCGTACAGTGTGAACTCATCAGGTGGTCTCGATGCAAAATTTTATTGCTGAAGCTATTAGTTATTGTGTGAGACTTTGGAATGCTATTCACAATGAGCCACGATGGAAAGGTGAAAGGTGCATTCTCAACTTCAACAAACCTTGAAGGAAACTGTCTCTAGAGAAGTTTCTAGGCAACCTAGGTAGAAAATTGAAAATTTGTAAAAACTCTGCCTCTTTAAATACCCCAATTTTTTTTTTTGAAAAATGAAGAAAGTAAAAAATAATTAGTTTCCTCATGGAAGGAATGAAAAGGTCTCTCTAATTTTCTTGTATGTCCTATCCTTGATTTAAGTGATTCAGGGGTTTTGGGAAGAGAAGTGCGTGCTTCGAAGCTCCTCATGGAAAAATATGAAACGCTATGGTCTTCCTTTGTATTCCTCTTTCTGGAAGGGATGAAAAGGTTGTCAATTCCATTTCTACTTCTCTATAATTTTCTTGTATCTCTTGTCCTTCAATTAATTTTCTTGTATCTCTTGTGCATCTATTAATTTTCTTGTGCTTATCTCTATTTTTCTTGTATCTCCTGTCCTTATATTAATCTTCTAAGTGGTTTTGTCAAGAAGACTACATGTTTCGAAGAACCTCACAAGGTATATTATTAGCAGCGTCGCAGGTTGCTGCACAGTGTAAGAACATACAAGTACTGGACGATGAAGAGGCGCACACGCTAACGAGTCTAAAACTAGGCCACCCTCAGTCCGCCGAAAGGCAACACCATAAAAGTGCCCGAGGATGCAGACCTCATCGCCTCATCGCCAACTTTATTGCCACATGCGGACATATCTGTTGGATAGCCGAGTGATAAACAGCTCGAAAGTCAAAGCTGACTTATTTTTAATAAGAGCACTAGCACGACACGTTCGAACTTCGCACTTACTGAAGGCCAAGGAGATGGTCCCCATTCCCTATCCATCTTGTCTACTATCGAGTTGGTCCCCTTCTGATCGGCCAGTCCCCGAGTCCTGCTGGTTTCCTTCAGCTCGCCTAGATGTCCCATTCAGCCTCTCTCTCTCTCTCTGTCGAAATTATTGCTTCCAGCCTGTATACAAGATAACTTGAAAGAGCATGCTTTAGAGCTCGTTAGCACGCGAAATTATTGCTTCCAGCCTGTATACAAGATAACTTGAATCTCTCTCTCTCTGTCGAAATTATTGCTTCCAGCCTGTATACAAGATAACTTGAAAGAGCATGCTTTAGAGCTCGTTAGCACGCGAAATTATTATTATTTTTTTTTAACAAAACTGAAAGTATAAAATTGATGCTGAAAGAGATTACAACAGAAGACAAAACACCCCTGCCTTGGAGGGGAGAACAAGATCACCCAAGGATATTGCTAACATAATCACCAAGGAAGGTGATCATGTCCATTCTTGATTTGGAGTACATGGGGAGGAGTTTAGCTTTCCAAGCGTTACATTGATTTTTCTTTAAGATTTCAAAGGGGCTCAGGGGGACCGGTTGGGTATTTTGACAGGCAGTGAGGCAAAGGTTGAGAATTTTTTTCAACCCAAAAATACAAGAGAAGAAGTGGTCTTTGTTATTCGATCTAAAAAGGACATTATTTCTATTTTTCCAAATAGACCAGAAGAAGTGATTTCTAATAATCTGCCACAGGAGAATGTCAAGGCCACACGATTCACCAATAAGGATGTCCTTACAGCTAGGAATTTTGAGGCCCTGCACCCGACAGAATGACCATATGCAGATCCAAAATCTGGAAGCAGATTGGCACTTTATAAACAAGTGATCCAAATCCTCTTCTTTGTCACAAGTTTTACAGAGACCAGCATCAATTTTATGCTTCCTAGCAAGACTTCCAGTCCAGATTCCTTTGTGGAGAATAAGCCAATTAAGACAAGACTGCTTGTTAGAGGTAGGGAAGGCCCAACAACACTGAAATGTGTACTTCCACTGTAAGTGGGACCATTGCAGACCCCATTTCTTGTTGAGTTTCCCAGAGATCTCTTTAACGCTTCTGACGTTCCTTCGGAAGGAGCTTAGCATATCACAGGCAATGACTTGGAGAGTAATCTCCTTCTTCCACAAATTGACCTCCAACTTTTTCTGCAGTTGCTCCTTTTTATCCAGAAGAATCTGTTTGCAGTACACAGACAACCCATCAGTATCTAGAATAAAATTGTCATCTATCACTTCACCTTCATTTATTAAATCTTGCCAATGGGCGAAGCCTTTTTTCCTGCACTTATTCCATCTGATAGGGAAGGACAGATGGGTGTTCCTTTCCGACCAGCCCAGCCAAATGGAGTCCTGCACTATGAAAGAAAAATTGTTAGCAAACCAAATAGGGAGGATGTATTTGGACTTAACTGCCATCCAAGCTTTCCAAAAATTACAAATCAGTTGACTACCCTTAGGCACAAATTCAACAGGAGAAGAGACCACATCCCAAAGAGAGCAACCATCCCAACTCTTGTTATTCTTGACACTGAACCTATTGATATTTCTTTTAATTAAACAAGCCCAGTAGTCATTAGAGGAAACAGCTCTAACAATCCACTTGGCAGACATTTGAGTGGCCATCCTAGAGGGACAAATGAGACCAAGGCCCCCTTCACTCTTCTTCATACAACAGATATTCCACGCAACTTTGGGGATTCTAGATCCTCCCCATAAATACCTTCTAGCCAGAGAGATGGCCTGCCCAAGCTGCTTTTTACTAGGCTGCCAACAGGAGAGAAAGTAAGTCAAAGAGGGGAGGATATAATGTTTCAGAATAAACGTTCTTTGGGACAAATTATTATGCATGTCATTCCATTTGTAGATTTTAGTTCTGAACTTATCAAGCACCCATTGCCATCTCTGCTCGTAAGAGATACCAAAGCCCATGGGAATTCCAAGAAGCCTGAAAATGAAACCTTTCTTAATAATCTCACAACCAGCAGCCTCAACACAATAAGGAATCTTATTATCAGTGGAAAAAAAAACCCGTTTTCTTATGATTGACTACCGAGCCACTAGCCAGACAAAACAAATTAAGAGAGTTAAGGAAATGACAAGCAGAGGTTTCCCCAGCCTGCATTAACATATCGGTGTCATCTGCAAACATCTGCAGACCCAGGGGAGAGGAAGCCTGGGGGATATCTAAACCAGTAATGGTTCCTTTGGAGATGCAATCTTTAACCAACCAACCTAAAGCATCACTTGCTATGGCAAAAAGCAGGGGAGCCAAAGGGCAGCCTTGCCTTATAGACCTGCACAACCTGAAGGGGTTAGTAAGACAACCATTTATAGTCACTTTAGAAAAGGCATTACCAAACAAAATACTGACAAATTTGATGAAATTTTTTCCTAATCCAATATCATGCAAAGATTGCAGAATGAAATCCCATTCAATCCTGTCATAGGCCTTATCAAAGTCAATTTTAAAGAAGTAGGTATCGATATTGAGCTCATTGTAGTAGTCAAGACCTTCCCAGATAGTGATAATGTTGTAAAGGATAAACCTACCTTTAATAAACCCTTTTTGCTCAGGGAGAATAATACTATCCATGAGAGGGCTCAGCCTTCTGGCCAGGATAGAAGCAAAGATTTTGTACAGAGAAGTCAGGCAGGAGATGGGTCTCCAATTATTCAAATCATCTTTGGGACCTTTTTTGTGGATAAGTTTAATCACTCCAGTGTTAATAAAAGGAGAAAGGGATCCCCTTCTAGAGGCTTCTTTCCAAATTTTGAGAATAATGGGCACCAACTCTTCCTTGAATTCCTGAAAAAACTCATTGGGCAAACCATCATGACCAGGAGACTTCCCAGGCTTCAATTTGCTAATGGATTCTCTAATCTCACCGACAGAAAGGGGCATGTCAAGGAGGGAGTCCATTCCCTGAGGAACCATTTTTTTCCTACAAAGGGCAATGGCAGCTCTTGCACTCCACACAGAATCCCCTCTCTTGGGAGGTTGGGAGAATACATTGGCAAAGAACCTATGAGCTACCTGCAGATTATCCTTCATGATGGAAACATGAGAACCATCATTGTCTCTAAGCAGGGGGATGAAGTCCCTGACTTTCTTCTTTCTCAACAGTTCAAACATATGCTTATTAGGTTTGTCTATCTTTCCAGCCCAGAATTCTCTAGAAGAAGCAAGGGCACCTCTAGCAAGGAGGTAGTCCACTTTCTTGACTTTTTCCTGAAGATCAAGCAACTTGGCTCTTTTGGCACACAAATCAATGTTAGAATTCTCAAGCAAATTCATCTCCTGTGTTATCATCATCCTTCTTCTGTATCTTATACTTTTGTCCCTATTCTTATAGTACTTAATAATATCCTGAATTTCTCTAACAGCCCTTTCCCAGGCCACAAAAGGAGGCAGATCCGAGTCAAAATATAGTAAAAGAGTTTTAGAGATTTTATCCTTCACAACAGGAATCTTAAACAACGAAGAGTCCAGATGAGGCTAGCCAGCCCTGTAATTGGGGCTGTTATTATACAATTTAACAATCAAAGGCGAGTGATCAGACAGCAATAGAGATTGATCAATAGAACAACAATAATTTGACGATTCCCGACTCCTGCCCGCATTCATATAAAACCTGTCAAGCCTAGCAGACAAATAGGAGCACTGCCCCCTGTTATTCCAAGTGTGCCCAGTATTAGCAGAAAGATCCAATAGGTTATGCTTATCAATCAAATTATACCAACTCTGCTTCTCACTACCAGAAATGACATTTTCACTATTACCATTCCTGTCACAACTAGTAGTGACCATATTAAAATCTCCAGTCAGCCAGATGTCACCTTTGATCCTAGATATCTCTTCCCAGCACTTGACTCTCTGAAAAGCATTGTTAGAAGCATAAACACACACGATAGTTACATTGAGAGGCACTTTACACTTAACCGCAATCCATTGGTTAGTAGGACTCATCTGCACATCCTCAATGAGGTGACTCACTCCATTAGCAACTCCAATGGCCGCTCCCCCTTTGCCCATGTGGTCTGTGTACATCCAATGGCAGTTATTTGAAATAGTTCTTAGATTCATCAAGAGAGGGGGACCTCCTATCTTAAGTTCCTGTAGGCAGATGAAGTCAGGAACAATAGAAGCATCTTTAAACCAGTTATTTAAAACCTTACTTCTGACCGGATCAGAAAGCCCTTTTGTATTAATAGAAACCAATTTGATACAATCCATAAGAGGAAACAAAAAAGAGAAGAAACTTACTTTTTGAGGTTCTTACCAGGCTTCACAGCAGAGAACGAGGTCCTTGCCGTTTCTTTCCTTTTGGATTTGGCTTTAACTTTCCCTTTAGGGCTAGGGGACCTGACATTGGCCATGTTAACATCTTGTTCAATGGGACAATCATTATCAACTTGGTTGATAGTAACCTCATCAACACAATTAATTTGATCCACAAACATATCATCACTATCATCTTCTTCAGAGAACACAGAGGCAGGGGTGGTGCTTGAATTGGGTTTACTATCGGACTCCTTAGTGACAAAATATCGCTCCCACACTGAACCTGACTTTTCATATTGGTTCTAGTATCTTAAGTGCCTTTAATCACGACATCTTCAAAATCCTTGTTTTTCTGAAGCTTTTGTTCCACAGTAGTATCAGCATCCGAAGCATGGAAGCCACTGCCCGGGGCGTTCTCAAGAATCTGAAAGGGATTAAAAACCCCCCTGACTAGAGGCTCGGTTCTAACAACCAAATTAGGGTTTTTTTTCTTTGTTTGAAGGGAACCTTTTTGAAGCCTTGGTTTTCTTTATGGTGGGCCGTGCTGGAGGGAGCAGGTTCAGAGGGGGACTCTTCACCATAAGCAGTCACTTTTTCTTGATTTTTAACCAGCAGGGGACAGTCTTTAATTAAATGTCCTTGCTTAAAACAATTAAAACAAGCATTTGGCAGGTTCCTATACACAACACTTTGAGTATGCAGCTTATAGCCCTCTGAATTTTTAATGATCAGTTCTGTTTTAACAGATTTGGAAATATCAACCTCTATAAGCAACTGAGGATCCCATTTAGGGTTAAACTCTTTCTTAGGCTTCTGACCAAGCACTTTCCCTATTAATGATCCTAATTTATCAAGCCATGGGTAATATTCCATCGGAAAGTCAGGAAATTCCACCCAAACGGGCGCTTTGGTCGGCTTATTATTCCTAGGGTTAAACCCAGGATACCATTTATAGAAGGACAGAGGAGTATTCCTAATGATCCAGTGGCCCTTTGCAATAACTTGGATAGCATTATTCACATCTTCAAAGAAGAAGAGAAAAAAATTATTGGGAAGGTATTGAACATGTCTAACAAATAAACCCCTACTTTCCCAATTAACTTTAATCCAGTTCTTAAGGAGATCCTGGGCAGGACGAGGCCCGTGACAATGGGCAATCACAACTTTATCCTCAAGGTGGATGTTCCAACTGTTAAGCGCGGAACTCTCAATAATGAGAGTACAGTCATCCTTATCAAGCTCTTCATGATCAATGTTAAGAGCATGACCATTTCCTTCCACAGAAGCGGAAGTATCTGCCATATTAACTGAGGGGGCTTTACCTTTGCCTTTGACGTCCCTAATACCAGACGGAGAGAAGTGATTACCTGACATCTCCTGATCAGAGAACATGGAAAAGAAGTCATGCCTCTTACTCTGAACCATTTCAGCATATGAAGTACGCTCGTTGCGGTTGCCTTCCAGTAGATGAACAGGATCTTTCGCACCACACGGGAGAGCCTCTCCAGGATGGGACGAGCCAATACCACCATCAAATACCGGGTTAAACATTGTTTTCAACACGTAATCTACGTCACCAGAGCTCGTAGGAGGTAAGCCATCACGCAAAGCGTCGTGTAGTGCCATAACGGGTGCCAAGGAGGATCCCCCCCTGTCGGGGGGAATGAGAGAAGGGAGAGGAGGACAGAGCAGTGTCGTGAGCAAAGGTCACCAAAGGACAATAGGGGAGAACACCCCGCGATAACTCCCCCACAACGCCACTACGCACAACTGAGCGCAGGCGGCGCTAGGGTTTGCATGCCTAACGCGTTGAGGTAAAAGCACTAAGGTGAATTCAATTCTCAGTTTTAGCCGCGCGCATTCCAGCACGCGAAATTATTGCTTCCAGCCTGTATACAAGATAACTTGAAAGAGAATGCTTCAGAGCTCGTTAGCACGATTGCAATTTGCGTCTATACCTGCAATGGCCTCTGTCTGTGTTTGAGAGAGAGAGAGAGAGAGAATTTTCGTGTCCAAATCTCTCACTCTCATTCATTTACAAACAGACACCGTCCAGACACTGTTGACGTTTTCAAATCCTCCACAAGTCCATCCCCTAAGATGCTGCATCTCCTTCTCTCTCTCATTCATTTACAAACAGACACCGTCCAGACACTGTTGACTTTTTCAAATCGTCCACAACTCCACCACCCTAAGAGCATCCATTAATAAGGGACTCCAACCACCTCCCCCTAAGAGCTGCCACCACACTGCGTTCCACCATCACATGGGATAGGGAACCATACCTCTCTGTCTCAGCGCAAAGGGGACACTTGCTTTTACCTCTCCCTTCCATCCTCTCTGCCAAAAAAAGCCCCCCTAACCTAGCAAGCATCAGCATGCGCTCCGTAGTAGGACTAAGCAAATGACTGCAAGCACTCCTATGAAGGTATCCCCGTGATTCCGTTAAATTAAGTTCCACATAGGGGCCCAACGCGGAAGAATGATTGGCGCTTTCCCACTTCGCCCACATGTGGTACCTGAGCGAATTGAGGATAGCTTCCGGTACATACCTTTCCTTCCACCACTTAGTTCGAGAAATCCACGTCCAGTTCTAGAATCGAGATCCCGTCGGTTTTTGTAGCATGTCCCCAAGCCAAGTAGGGCTATCCAGATACTTCCCAAACAGCCGCCCCCTCATGCCGCCAAAATAGGCTGCCAGCGGAGGGATATGGAACTCCCTGTGCATCACGGCACCGAACCGTAGTCGACTGCGCCCCTTTGCCACAGATCATCCGCATCCCCGTTGCCACCAGCCTCTCTAGTTTACTGAACAAATTCTGCCCATGGGCCTCCATCAACTCCGCCCCATACGTAATCACGGGAAAAACCAAGCTCTTTAGCACTACGAGCCGCATCCAAGCGGGGAAAGCCCTATTACTAAGTAGGTGCTGACAGGCAAAAAGAGACTTCCTTCCCTTCTCTTCATGACTTTTTATGATCATTTCGATAGAGAAGTAAGAATCAACCTCCACACCTAAATAGGTATATCTCTCCCCAACCAGGATTCTAATGCCACTAATCAGCAAGCCATAATTTTCAAGCGCCGCCAACCCTCCATCGCCTCCAAAGAAAACGGTGGCCAAGCACTTGTCCACCCCAAACTCCATGCCCCACATCCTCACCCACTCACTGATATGATCTAAAGAATTTTGGAGCTCGGTTGGGCTGTCTGCAAACAACACAAGGTCATCGACAAACAGTAAGCCTTTAAGTCGTCCAATATCGGGTATCTCAAGCCCCCAATCGTCACCCCCTGATCCAAAATATCATTTAAATAAATATTAAAAAGCGTAGGGGAGCCCGGGCACCCTTGGCGAGCGCCTCCTAGTACCTGGACGGGTTCGCTAAAGTGTTGTCCCTCCACACGAACCCGGACTTTGGAAGACTCGTACAGAGCATGAAAGAATTTCAGCACTCTACCCGTTAGGTCGGCTGCCTCAAGCTTAAGGAACAAGGCCTAATGCGGCACTATGTCGTATGATTTCTTGAAGTCAATGTACGCCGCATACGTAGGAAGTTTATGCGCAGCCCATTTAAGTACCAGTTCTTGCATGCACACAACTTGCCCTATGCACTCATGGCGCGCACGAAATCCAGCCTAGCCCCGATTGAAAAAATTACGAGCCTCAAGAGCATCGGTCAGCCTCTTCACTAGCACAGAGACCAGAATCTTAAGAGCAACGGAGATTAGTGATATCCCTTGGTAATTGTCAATGCAGGTTAAGTCCCCCTTCTTAGGAATGGAGACCACTACTGCTGTAGCCGCAGACTCCGGAACATGACCTTTCTCCAACAGATTTTCAAGCAGATTCAGGAAGGCCTCGCCAAAAGGCGTGCTAGGACAGGAAGAGTCAGACCCCAGCCCTTTATCACGAAGGAGAATCTTAAATAATTCAGGTGGAAGCCCGTCCCCTCCGACAGCTCGATATCCTTTAAGTTTCTGGCACACACAGCAGATTTCATTCCATTGCAAAGGTTGGTTCACTCCAGTAAGTCTTGGCTAGACCCTCACAGGATGTCTTTTACAAAAATCTGCGTTCTTGCTCGTCCCGCTCGGATCAGCATAGACACCCTCATAGTGTTCCTTCCAAATGCAAAGTTGTTCAGCAGGATTCACCACCAGTTCCCCACATTTATTTCGAATGGACTGATTGGAAGAGCAAGCCCTCCCCCTTCCACAGATGGCTTTCAGAAGGCAGAAAAACTTCTTGTGCTGCCCCTCCCGAAGAAGGGACTTTCCTTGACGCACACACCTCTCCATAACACGGTGGCCATTCTCTTTAACAGCACGTTGAACTCGCTCGCATGTCCCCTTGTATTCGCTAATACATCTCAGCCCCGCTAGAGTGGAAAGGTCACTCTTTCGGAGTGCATTCCAAGCCCGAATACGAGAATTGATGAACCGACGGACTTTGCGGTCCAACCGGTAACCGGAACAGGGACGTGGAGGAGGTCGTCTATTGTAGGCCCCAACATCAGAAGAAATGCCCTTCGTGATTTTCGTAAATTTCTCAAACTGCACCCCAACGTCCTCTTGGAAATCCGCCAGGACCTTCCATCGGTTGGACGACAAGAAGGTTTGGCTATGTGCTTCAAGCATATTAGAATTTATTCCCTTAGCAGGATTAGTCCAGAGTGGGGTTGCCCCCATAACCTCCGAGTGTAGCTTACACACCAGAGGCGAGTGGTCTGATAAATCCACCGAACGTCGCACCAAGCCGTGTGAAAGTTGCCTCTCGCCTAGATCATTGACCAAGAAATGGTCTAAGTCCGACTTGCCGCGCCCTTCCTAGGAGTGAAAGGTAAGATTAGAGCCACGTATGCGCAACACACTCCACTCGAAGCCAAGCCTCGCAAGCCACCGCTCCAAGAACTTCCTCTTCATATTAATGTCGCCTCCGATTATCATGCGGAGATTCCTAGAAGAAAGTCTCTCCATGGTCGTCTTTAGCTTCTCCAACACTAGAGTCCGTGCCTCAGAGTAGCGCTTCTGGGGTACATAGACATTGCCGTGAATCCAAGCCTGTGATCCCATATGGAACTGCACAAAAAAACTGGGATTCAGCGGACACGTTAAGCTCAAAGGGCCGCAAGTCGGACGCGAGAAGGGAACAAAGGCCACGCAAACCTGGCTCCCAGGAACCAAGTTTGGTGAACACAACGAACCTCGATTTTCGGATCGGCCAGCACCCGTGGAATCGACGGGTCTCCTGGAGACCAATCACCCCCCAAGAGTGGGTCTGCATCTGCCAATACAATTCAGTCCTCTTGAGTCTTATCCCGTTAATATTAAACGTTACAATGCTCAAAGTATCCCGGGACGTGCAACCTACTCGCGAGGAAGAACCACTACTGGACCGCTCTGAATATGGACGACTAGGCCGGTAGTACCACCCGCTAAACCTAGCTTCACTGCTCATCTTTCTAACTAAAACAACCGCATCGTTGGCCGAGGGGGTCACAAGGTCAAATCAGATATTCAGTTCTCTCTCCACTCGAAAGATCTTAATGACCATGCTGTCAACTCGCGCCAACTCCAACTGTCTCCACAACGCGGGGGTGCTCAAATGATTGGGACCCCATAAGCACACCAACCCCTGACTTCCCTCCCTTATCAAACGGTTCAATTTAGCACATCTAATAACCGGCCCCCGGCACCACTCGGGGTACCGCGTGCATGGGCCACACGAGCACCCACGCCCGACCCAGACCTATTTACACTCCGGACCTGGGTGGCATCCGAACGGGTGATAGAGGGGTCACCCACCCGCTACTGCCCAGACAGGTAAGTACTCCGAACCTGGGCGGTGTTCAGAGAAGTGACTAACGGGTCACCGAGGCGAAGGCCACTTCCACCTAGATCGGGCAAAAGCAACGAAAGAGAGGCTTAGCCGAGCCATCAGACTCGTTACCAGGGCGCGCCACGAGGAGGCGCTCTCTTCCGATGACTGAATAATAGGTAAGACAATCACTCAATGGCTATATTCAATCATGCGCCCCTCCATCTTCATCACTGATATGGCATGACCACGAAACTTGCCTTTTGGAAAACGTCTCGATATTTTGATCTTTCTCTCTGTCTTATTCACTTTGACGAAAGAGTTTATATATTCAATGAACTATGGTTTAGCTGCTTTTCATCCAACATAGCCCGCGTAGATGAATGAAATATACTACTAAAGTACAGATAATGTTAGGAATTGTTCATGGATCTCTATAATGCGGATAAGTAACATGTTACTTGAAGAGACGTTGGATCAATCAGAAGGAAACATCGAACGCATCTTTTACCAAGCAAACGTCACCCAAAAGGAAATATGAAACGTACATTTTAGCAAGAAAACGATTCCAAATTAACTCATGTAAATTATTTATGTATATAACCACTGCAAGTGTGACTTCACTAGTCAGTGAAGTTCACAAATTTCAAAAACTGTTAACTTTTTTTAGTTAGGAGTATAAGTGATCATAAAACTCATGCACGGATTTGTAAGTGGCTATTGTCCTTTGAGTATTTCATGTACTTTGTTTCTCCACTCTAAATAGTGCTCTTCCTCTATGAAAACCCACAGCTTGCGCAGTTTAAGCTAACTGAAGACATTATTGTATCTTAATGAATTTCTTTATCTCTACTCATGTATCCATTTGCTTTCGTTCAAATCAAGGATATTTTGGAGTATGTAAATTTTGGAAGTTCTATAATTTTAATGCTAATAAATATTGACAATATGACTATTCCTATCTATATTGAATTTTCTAGAAGCTCATATTCTTCGAAATGTTAAGTAGGAGGTTTTATTGTACAATTAGAGATATCAAATCATTTTCTATTGAAATGGCGACTCAAAAAATGTTCTACGAGGACTTTAAGTTGTTCGATTCCATTTTGGAGAGCTTTGTAGTAGTGAGCAAGTGCATAGATAAATGAAGATTCTCTTCATACCAAGGAGAAACTTAGAATAATTTTTTCTTGAATATGGAAGTTTGAATAGCAAGATCACGTCATCTTTCTCTTTTGAAAGAATGCACGTATGTATGTATGTTTCCTAAGTATGTTAGTATGTATGCATATATGTACATATATGTACATATGTATGTACTTATGTATGCAAATATATATGCATGTATATAGGTATGCTGGTATGAGTAAATGCATGGTGAGAGTAGAAATGTATGTATGCATGTATGTAAGTATGAATGTATGTACTTGAGTATGTATGTATGTGTGTACATACATATGTATATTTTCATGTTTCCTTGTAGGTATATATGTGTGAACCCATACATGAATGTATGTATGTATGTATGTATGTATGTATTAATATGGGTATGTATGTATACACCTCTGTATATATGTATGTATGTGTGTACATATGTATGTATGAATGAAAGAATGTATCCATCTATGTATGTATGCATGTACATGTGCATGTGTAACCCTATTCTTCTATGATTGCATGAATGCACAAATTTGGATTTATGTACGTATGAATGCAGATATGTATCTATGTATATATGTATGGATGAATGAAAGGACATGTGAATGTATGTATATATGTATTGTTGAAATATGAGCTTCAACCTTAGTCTAATTTGGACCATCAAATGGATGCCACTTGGAGCCTCATAAAGCAAGCATTCAGGCATGAGAAATAAGGAATCAAATTTAAATTTGAATCCTCCCCCTCAACAACTAAAATTTGAATCACACAATAAATCAATATGTCCATACAAGATAAAATAAACATGAAATGAAATATAGATACAAACTAAGGCTTCCAAACTCGTAAATCTTTTGTAAAGTAGATGAGTTCTCTTTGGGAAATGTTTTGGTGAAGATCTGCTCACAACATCACAATACATGCTCACCTTTCCATTGATAAAGAATCCCATCTCTTCAAGTAGGTACTTAATCCATGTTGTCTCAAACATCGGTAAAGTAATGCCTCTATATTAAGCTTGAGTACTTAAGAAAGCGACACTTGGTTACTTCTTGTTACTCCATGAAATGATTGCACTTCCAAGTGAGAATGAAAATCAACTAGATGAACTTGGATCCATGGCCTTTCCTACCCAATCTACATCTTTCTATGCATATGTACATGGCTGAATTTTTCTCTCATAAAATAAGAGAAAGATGCATGTTGCTTTATAATATCTCAATATATGTCTCACTACATTGAAGTGCACTCCACATTGATTATGAATAAAGTCACTCACCAAGACAACTACAGAGCTTAAATCTATTCTTGTCTTTAGTACATAAGCTAAACTTCCAACCACCTTCCTATACACATTTGATGGAGACCTTGAAATCTCCAATGCCAGATCTACCTTGACTTAAGAAAAACTATTTATCAAGTATATATAAGAACTTATATCAATTACTTCGAATCTTTCCAAGTTTAAGACTAAAGTGTACTTCATTCTTCAATTTTTGAGCTTTTGTTCTTCTTGAATAGTTTACCTCAAGCTTCAACTTCAATACCTGCAAATTCTATAAATTTTAATGCCCCCAATTACATAAGAATCTTTCTATGATTTTTGTGCAACCTTTAGATAGAATAAACCTTTGAGTTACCTGATACAAAATTTGATCAAAAGTATATTTGAAACTAATGTTCAAAAATGGAAACTTTGACAAAGAAGACTTCAATCTCTCATTTCTCTCAAACTATAACCCGTTTTGTAAAATGCTTTTAGAAATATCTTACTTATCTCTCAAATTAGATTTTTTGTGAAACCCCAAGTGTGCTATACGAAATATGTATGGAAGCTATTTCTTGTAATTTACTTCATATTTGTGAAACCCAATGAATTCATGAGCTTGAAGAATGATTATCTAGACGTCTAGAATTTTTTCAAATTTTTCAACTTAAGCTGGGCACCAATAGAGGATCAATGACCTATTTTCATTAGCGTAGACATTAGATTGTGAAGAGTAACACATATTTAAATTTTCCTATAAAATTGAACATGCACTTATTTTTAAGAACATCTTGTTCACTCTCTAGTCTAATCAAGTGTGAGTGTGTTAGAAGACCATGTTTCGTGCCTTAATGATGCTTAGTTGCATGCTTGTGTGCATGTGCTAGTGCGTGTGTGTGTGAATCCTCTTTTGCATGCATGTATACTAGCATGGTGATCTTCGTACCACCGAGTTGTTTTTGGGATCGAAAATATATGGATGAGCATTTAGTGCTTGAAATGAGCTTATATTTATGCTGCTTGTAGGACTACATCAACACTTTGGCGCTGATGAAGGGGAGGTATATTGTCGGTAATCATGATTGGTGACTTTCATATTGTAATGTATGTGTTGTTATGGAGTTTATTTTCTTGTATTTTAAGTGCCTTATATTCTCAAATTTATGTTGGTTTTCAGGTAGATTAGATAGATAGGAAAGAAAAAATATAAAGGTAAAGGAGATAATGAAGAGAGCTATCACACATTCTCACACACAAAGAGAGGAGGACACACAAATTGCAGCAAGGAAGTTAGAAATTCCTCTAGTTCTTCTATTACATAAATAGAATGTACAAGAACGACCTAATGCAACAATACAATGATTAGAATATCTAAAAAACAATAAGTAAGGAAAACCCTAATGTTTGTGAATGAGTGAGTTGGCAAGAAACAAATGTGCCATCACTCTCAATAGATAAATGTGGTAAATCTCCTTAGAAGTGTGCTTGTCATATATTGGTGCAGCCAGTAAACACGGCAAACAATTGAAAAGGTGCTATGTGTCATCCTCAAACATCACATGTTCAGCTTGATATCTTAACAAAAAAAAGAGAGAATAAAAAAGCCTTGGGTTAATTTTCTTTCTTTACAAATTTTCCATTAACGTTGTAGCCCTTCTTCGAGTTACAAACTTCAAAAGAGAGTAAATACATCAGTAGATGTATGCATTCTCATTAGGGAGATAAATACTAGGAGCATTCATTTATGTTCTATAACATTGCGTAGATATACACATTAGTTGTTATCACCTTGATTATCGGAAATTTTCAAACACAAAGAGAGTGTCATGTATGATTTTTATGTTGATTTCGGATATCTTCATAGATATAAAAAATGACTAAGTGAGAGAAGGATATCCATACGAAGGGTAGCGAGGGCTAGAATCTAATGAAGAGAAAGGGAAAAATGTCAAGAGAAAGGATATAATGAACAGATTTGTGTCATATTTTCACACACAAAGAGAGGAGCACATGTAGATTACAACAAGGAAGTATGATATTCTTCTAGTTCTTCTATTACATAAAAATAATGTACAAGAATGACCTAATGCTACAATACAATGCGTGGGATATATAAAAAAGATTACATGAACAGAACCCTAATGTTCGTGAATGAGTGAGTTCGAAAGAACAAAAACGTGCCATCACCTTAGTAGATAAATCTGGTAAAACTCACTAAAAATGTCCTCCAAATATATTAGCATAACCATTGTACATACTAGAGAGGTGAAGCGGTGGATATCTTGAAGGCATATGAAGTCTTAGTTTAGGCTTTTATCAAGGATCCATTGGTCGATAACGGTTGCTCTTGAGGGGATAAAAAGCCCTATAACATTGCATGAATATAACATTGAAAGAAATGATTATCATTATGGAAGGCTAAGTCCTTTGCAAGGAGGGGCCGTGTCCATCTTTTTCTTGTCTTTCTTGTCATCCATTGTCTTCGAGGTCAGAGGATTCTTAACATATGATTTTACCCACAAGGGGGCTTTTCCATGATATCTTAGCTCATTGTTTTCCTTTGTGAAAAATGTTCTCCAATAATGAGTTCAGTATCCTATCTAGAATTGTGCATCCAATGATCGCGCTTTTGTTGTCTTGGTTATCATCATTGTTGGTGGTGAATCCATCCTCTTTGCTATTGGTGTATCCTTCTTGATCGTCTTTCTTGCAAGGCGAGTCCTATGGATTTTTCCTATCATTGGGGTATTCATAATGATTCATTCAACCTAGGTAATCCAAGTCATTGATCTCCTTCTCCAAAATAAAAAAAATGTTTGTTTTTGGAATGATGAGAGAGGGAATCCTCTCAGTAACTCCCTTAGGAATTATTCTTCTTTGTCTAACTTCGATGAAGCCTTCTGTGTTCATCTCAATGATTCCAAAGATGTTACTCCATTTGCAAAAGAATATTGCAACTTTCTCATAGAAAGTTATCATTCTAGCATCGGCATTTGGCTTCGTTATAGTATGGAACATGGTAGGATTGATGCGTTAGGATCTAGATCATGTGGAAACCCACCATAATCGTATCTTCATAGAAAAGCTACCACTACAAGGGAATTACCCACGTGATGTGTCATATGATAGCGAAATTCCTAGAGTTATGAGACTCATGATCTCATCATGTATTGTGAGCTCTAGGTATCACCAATACTTCCCGCATGTCATGAAACCAATGAAATATCATTATGTTCAATTATTTCTTATGCTTACCAAGTGTTATGACATATGATAGGTGTCATGGGCCAATTACGATGACACTTGTCAGGTATCGTTTTTCTTAGATGTTATCTCATCAAGTGTCATGAAGCTTGAGTATCATCTACTTTTCTTCAAGAATATACAAAGAGACCTAATAGGCCTTGATATCCTTTTTTTATACCCAAAAGCTTGTTTTGGCATAACCTTTTTGATGGAGAGTGTTAATCTCCAAAAGAACAAGTTAACCTTGAATTTAGATCACCTCTATATCAAGATCAACTTTAGACTCCACCTAATTTAGAGAATCTTCACCAAATTATCAGAAAATTGATTATTCTGAAAATTTCAGTTTCTTCAGAAAAGTCTGCTGCAGATTAGTCACTCATTGACTAATCAATCCTGTAAAGTTTTTGATAAAACTTTGCATAACACTTCGCCTTAAGGTTGCGCAACTTTGCCAAGTTAAATCTCTCAAAAAGATTAAGTACACACTGAGAAATGTGTGAAACACTTTACCTATGTCTAAAAGTGCTTCTCTGCAATGGCGACTTTGACACCTGCAACTTCTTAGCACTGGTTCTCCCAAAGTAAATCCCGTTTGATCAAGATCTTTTAGCCATAGATAGCTTACCTTCCAACTTAGATTTTAAGCCCTCATTTGTGTAAAACTTTACACTGTAGACTGAGCAATGATCATTTCATTGAAGATGAAATGTGCGCCAGATTTCTCGACTGTTAGAACATTCTTACATATGAATGTTCCTAATCAAAATTCTCACAGCGTGATTACAATTAACCTCTCAAATTCTAGCCATAGATAGATTAGCTATGGACTTAGATACGTGCAAAAGGATTTCTCAAAAGATTAAACACAGAGGGAGCAGACAGTAAAATATCGGGCGCAAAATTTTTCGATTTCTCAGAAAATTTACATCTAAGTGAGGATGGACAATTCACTCACTCTTCATGTGTCTAATGACACTAATTTCTCTCTCCCTATTCTCAAATCTCTTCTGCTCTACTTGCCCGACATTTTCAAAACATATTTATAGATGAATATATACAAGTGTATGACTTAAACAAGGGTATAAGTCAGCTAATGTACATATGTGTACATATCTTTGAGTTTTCTGAAAATGTCCTTCCTTCAACCATCCGACTTTGTTTCCTTCTTGACTCCTTGACTTCATTTCTCCATAATCCTTCAATTGATGATTGTCATGCACCAACAGCTCCCCCTCAATCATTAATTGAGGTTCTTTTCTATCTTCTTTACTCCAGCCATATCCTTGAATCTTTGTAGTTTTGGTCCATCTAGACTTTTAGTCATCATATCTGCAACTTGATCTTTTGTGGGAGTGTGTATGACTTCAATCTCTTTCTCAATGACCTTCTCTCTCAGAAAATGATACTTTATATTCTGCCTCTGTGGATGACAAAGCAACTGTATGTTGCTTCTTGGAACACCATGAAATCAATTTGTCTCCTACATAGCACAAGTATCCATGTGTTGATCTTCTATCATCCACATTACCTGCCCAATCTGCATCACTATATATCTTGATTCTTGTATCTGAAGTAAACCCATAGTACAACCCTTCTTTGAGTGTACCCTTGATGTACCTAAGTACTCTTTGTCCTGCAATCCAATGTTCTTTTCTAGGACAATGCATGAATTGTGAAAGCACACCAACTGCATATGACAAGTCAGGCCTTGTCAATGTAGCATAAATCAAGCTACCAACCAAACTTTGATAGAGTTTCATATCTCTGAACTCTTCTCCTCCAAACCTAGACAATTTATGGTTCACTTCCAAAGGTGTAGGTGCAACCCTGCAATCTTCCATTTTAAATTTGGTTAGCAAATTTTTAAGATACCTTTCTTGAGTCACATATACTCCATGTTGAGTATAAGTGATCTCCATTCCCAAGAAGAATGATAGGTTCCCCAAATCACTGATTTTGAACTCTTTCTCCATCTGCTTTTTGATCATTTGTATCCCCTTATCATCTGTTCCTGTAAGTATTATGTCATCAACATAAATACACACATAAATAAACCCATCTACACTTGCTTTGACTAGCAAGCTACTATCTGCCTTTGATGCTTGAAATCCAAGATCATTCAAGAATTTTACAAGCCTATAATTCCAAGCCCTTGGGGCTTGCTTCAACCCATACAAAGCTCTTTTGAGCTTACACACATAATTTGGACTCACTTGATCTTTGAACCCATCTGGTTGCTCCATGTAGACTTCATCTGAAATGTAACCATTCAAGAAAGCATTTTTAACATCTAATTGAGACAACTTCCAACCTTTACAAGCAGCAATTGCAATGAGTGTCCTGATGGTTGTCATCTTTGCCACAGGACTATAAGTCTCATCATAGTCCACTCCATATGTCTGTGCATACCCTTTCACAACAAGTCTAGCTTTGTACCTAGACACACTTCCATCTGCAAATCTTTTAGTCTTGTAAACCCACTTACATCCAATGATCTTCTGACTATTAGGTTTAGGAACCAAATCCCATGTTTGATTCTCTATCAATGCATCATACTCCTCTTGCATAGCATCTTCCCAATTCTTCTTCCCTTTGGCTTCTTCATATGTAGAAGGGTCTTCATCTGCTTTTACCAAATAAGCATAATCTTTAGTAGTCAAGAATGAAGTGTCATAGCTATACCTTGTAGGTTGCCATTTGTGCCTAGATGATCTCCTAACTTCTGCACTTCTTGAGGTCTCTGGTTCATCACATTCTGGATCAAACCTTGGCCTCTCTTCAATTTCAATCTGCACTTCATTACTCTCACTTTCATCAAGTAATTGAACCTTTGCTTTACCTTTTCTTTGTTCCACTACTTCTTCATCATCTGCATGTACATTATATTTACCTGCATACCAAGTACCTTGCTCATCAAATGTAACATCCTTGGATACAATAAATTGCTTTGTGGATGGACTCCACAACCTGTATCCCATTTGCTTATCATCATAACCAATGAATACATACTTCTCTGCCTTAGGCTCCAACTTATGCCTCAATTGAGATGGCACATATGCATATGCCAAGCATCCAAATATTCTGCAATGATCCAAGGTAGGTTTCTTACCCCACCAAGCTTCATATGGTGTCATACCCTGCAAAGCTTTACAAGGCAATCTATTAACCAAATATGTAGCTGTATTAACAGCCTCAGCCCACAAATAATTTGGGCAATTCTTCTCTTTCATCATGGACCTTGCAAACTCAACAAGAGTCCTATTTCTTCTTTCTGCTACCCCATTTTGTTGAGGAGAGTACCTGCAAGTAACTTCTCTCTTTATACCTGCATTCCACAAATAATCATTGAACTCATTTGAAAAATACTCTCCCCCTCCATCTGACCTTAGTCTCCTCAATTTTTGACCTGTAATCCTTTCTGCATATGCATGATAGTGTTTAAATGTATTAAACACTTCTGACTTTTCCTTAATCACATAAAGTGTGATCCACCTGGTAGCATCATCAACATATATGACATAATATCTTGAACCATTTATACTAAAGTCCTTTGAAGGATCCCACACATCTGTATGCACCAATTCAAGTCTTTCTGAATACATAAATCCATGCTTGGAATAGGATTGCTTATAAGCCTTACCTAATTGACATGCCTCACATCTGTATGTCATGTGTTGACCTGCAATGTTAGGCATTCCAAGCACTGAATCATTGTTAATCATTTCTTTGATACCTCTTTCATTAAAGTGTCCAAGTCTTTTGTGCCAAAGATCCAATTCTGACACCTTCTGCTCTCCATATGTGAACATAGCATGTCCAACATTTCCTTGTACCTTCAATGTGAAAAGCCTTCCTTCTTTCTTTCCTGCAATAACTTGTTTATACCCTTGACTAGGGTCTTCCACATAAACTCCATCATTTGTGAACCTTACCTCATATCCTTTTTCCACAATTTGACCTACACTGATCAAATTCTTTGGAATTGTGGGAACATAAAGTACCTTACTCAGAAGAGTGCTCCCATCCTTAGCTTTGACTGAACCAATTGACTTTACCTTATGCTTTGTATTATCACCTGTCTGCACTGTATGATTAATTGCATTATGATCTAGGTCAGTCATCAAAGCAATATTTCCACTTAAGTGATTACTACATCCTGAATCAATATAGAACACTCTCATGTCCTCATGTGAGGTTTCACATGTATTCATAATGAGAGTCGAATCCTCCTTTTGATCTGATGCATAGTTGTAGTAGGTGTTATTATAGGATTGATTTTGGAAGCTTCTTCCTCCACCTCTTCCAAAAGAATTCCTACCACCTCTACCTCTGAAGTTTCCTCTCTGAAATCTACCACCTCTTCCTCTTTGATTAAAGTTCTGATAATTACCATTGTTTTGATTATTATGCCAACAATCATGAGATAGATGATTGGTCTTACCACATATCCAACAAGCTCTTGCGTTCTCTTTGTTGTTTCTGCCTCTTCCTCTACTTCTGCCATTTCCTCTTCCTCTTATGAAGTTTGCTTGGTTTGATGTACCTTCTTCTTCACCTGATTGTTGCTTCCCTTTGTTGACTTTCTTCTTGTCTTTAGAATACATTGCATGACCTGCACTCTTATCAACATCTCCTTTGATATCATTCTCAAAAGTTAGCATATGACCTAACAATTGATTCAAATCAGGAGTAAAGTGATCTAATGAAAGTTCTGTAGATAAAATGAAAGGCTTCCATTTCTCATCTCCTCTTAGTCCTGTGAGTATTTGTCTTACCAATTTGTCTTCTTCAATATCTTCATCAACTGCACCTAAAGAATCTGCAATGTCCTTCATCTTTGTCACATAATCAGAAATTGATTGTGAGGCCTTCTTCTTGAAGGTAGTAAACTCTGCCCATAGTGAAGCCTTCCTTGATTTGGTTGTATTTTGGAAATGCTCTTCCAAAGCATTCCAAATGTCACAAGCACTTTCAAGTCCTCTAATGTGAGGAAGCAAATAGTCATTGACTGCCATGTAGATGATGCTTCTTGCTTGAGCATCCTTCTTCATCCAATTCTTCAAATCTGCAAGCTCCTCCCTAGTTGGAACACTAGGATCTCTGAATTTTGGCTTTTCTTCATCTCCTGTGATGTATCCTATCAGATCTTTGCTCATAAGGTGAGCTTCCATCCTCATAGACCATGCAGGATAGTTCTCTCTATCCAATTTTTCAATTTGGAGACTATCTCCCATCTTTACTTCACCTGTAGCTTCAAATCTTTAACCTTTACTGATAATAAATGTACCTTTACTTCGAATGTTGCTCCTTCTGATCCTTTTGATGCTCTTTGTATGTCTTCCTTTGATCTTTCTTCAACCTTTACCCTTCTGCACCTTCAAAATATAAAGTTTTGTATTTCTGCAATAGTCGGAGTCTTCTTTACTTCAATTTTGACACAACCTGCTCTGATACCACTGATGGAGAGTGTTAATCTCCAAAAGAACAAGTTAACCTTGAATTTAGATCACCTCTATATCAAGATCAACTTTAGACTCCACCTAATTTAGAGAATCTTCACCAAATTATCAGAAAATTGATTATTCTGAAAATTTCAGTTTCTTCAGAAAAGTCTGCTGCAGATTAGTCACTCATTGACTAATCAATCCTGTAAAGTTTTTGATAAAACTTTGCATAACACTTCGCCTTAAGGTTGCGCAACTTTGCCAAGTTAAATCTCTCAAAAAGATTAAGTACACACTGAGAAATGTGTGAAACACTTTACCTATGTCTGAAAGTGCTTCTCTGCAATGGCGACTTTGACACCTGCAACTTCTTAGCACTGGTTCTCCCAAAGTAAATCCCGTTTGATCAAGATCTTTTAGCCATAGATAGCTTACCTTCCAACTTAGATTTTAAGCCCTCATTTGTGTAAAACTTTACACTGTAGACTGAGCAATGATCATTTCATTGAAGATGAAATGTGCGCCAGATTTCTCGACTGTTAGAACATTCTTACATATGAATGTTCCTAATCAAAATTCTCACAGCCTGATTAGAATTAACCTCTCAAATTCTAGCCATAGATAGATTAGCTATGGACTTAGATACGTGCAAAAGGATTTCTCAAAAGATTAAACACAGAGGGAGCAGACAGTAAAATATCGGGCGCAAAATTTTTCGATTTCTCAGAAAATTTACATCTAAGTGAGGATGGACAATTCACTCACTCTTCATGTGTCTAATGACACTAATTTCTCTCTCCCTATTCTCAAATCTCTTCTGCTCTACTTGCCCGACATTTTCAAAACATATTTATAGATGAATATATACAAGTGTATGACTTAAACAAGGGTATAAGTCAGCTAATGTACATATGTGTACATATCTTTGAGTTTTCTGAAAATGTCCTTCCTTCAACCATCTGAATTTGTTTCCTTCTTGACTCCTTGACTTCATTTCTCCATAATCCTTCAATTGATGATTGTCATGCACCAACACTTTTGATCCAAATATTTCTTTTATAACTCTAGACTGCATTGAGAAAAATGGTTTTTTTCCATTCTCACATATCAGTTTTTGAAGTTGACCTTGGGTGAGACTGGGAAGTTAAGCGAGCCTCTAGAGAATTTTTGCCAATCAAAGGTGGGAAAAATGACCATTAAAAGACCCTAGAATTCTAGAGAGACATAAAGGGTAAGAGCGCTAAAAGGCAGTGATCACCTCTAGGGACGGGAGAGTTTCGATTTCTCCACTCTAGAGAGCATAGTAAAATACCTAGGCTATTTATTAATAAACCTATCATACACAAGGAAATTAATTTTATCCTTTCAAAGATGCATATAAATATACCATATATTTCTATTGTAAATGCTTAGATTCTTAGATAATTGGAATTGGAAAAGAGGTATTCCAAATAATGGAATGGGAAGTATACTAATTTTTTGCAACGTTGAGGTAAGATTAAGCGTATTTGTGTTCCAACACTTTAGATTATTGAGTAATTTTAAGTAGAAAAGAGGTATTCCAAGTAGTCAAATAGGCATTGCACGTATTTACAGAAATATTGAGGTATTATTAAATGCATGTGTGCATGTTATTCTTAGATCAGGAAAATCAATAGGAACTAATCCATCCACAGTACTAGAATGTCTATGACAAAGAGTGTCCTAGGCTCAATGATGAGCACATATGAGACATCAAGCATTTCTGAGAGTGAACGTAAAACTATGTCCTCATCAAGTTCTATAGATATGCAAAACCTTAATCCAAACATGTAAGAGGATTTGATATCACACACTAACGTTGAACATCAAATCACCCCCATCTTTACACAATGATGCATTAGTAGCCATCATATATTAAGATGAATGTGGATAGTCAATAGTTGGATTAGGAAAGCTCAAGGATCTAACTCTCCCCAATATCTTGATAGTGAGTCATGAAAAAGAGTAACTAGTAGAAAATATGGGTTCGTATTACATGATAAGAGAAAAAACAATGATCATCACTTCACATGGGATAGAAGTCCTAGATAAACTAGGCTAGATCTCAATAAAGACCTCAAAAAATAAGATGGATCCGAATATTATATCATTAACATCATTAACAATGAACAGTAAGGTCATCGTTTAAGAGCTTAGCCCTAGAATATAATTTTCTCAAAAGACTAAAGAATCATTTCGGAATTTACCACTAATACTCAAAGGCCCTTACAAATTGAATCATTTGGTGCGAACTATAATACGCATCTATGAAGATAGAAGGAATACACTATATTGTCCACTAGAGCTAGACGGCCAACAACAATTTATACATCATGGCCTAACGATCTCTCTGACTAGTATTCCTAGGAAAATATTCACTTTGACTCGAGATTGTTAATATATTTTTGTAGTGGTGAGTGCAAACACAATGAAGACCATGGGGACATTTTTCCCCTCTTTTGGATGCTTTTTCCCCCTAGCTTGTATATCTATATTGTGTCCTAATCCAAGCTTCTTCATTTAGAGTGTCATGGGAAACGCTCAAGTCACAATCTCAAAATCACATGAAAATTCTTGAGCATAATCAACGCAGTTAGGTATTTAAAAATTTTCACTCTATGGCTTCAAAATTTTGATTGAGCTCATTTTGGCCTCAAATGCACTATCACAATGTTATGCATGAAATTTCATCCTTTTGCACTAATCACACACACACACACATACACACACACACATACATATATATATATATATATATATATATATATATATATATATATATATATATATATATATATATATATATATATATATATATATATATATATATATCTATATATATATATATATATATATATATATATATATATATATATATATATATATATATATATATATATATATATATATATATATATATATATATATATATATATATATATATATATATATATATATATATATATATATATATATATATATATATATATATATATATATATATATATATATATATATATATATATATATATATATATATATATATATATATATATATATATATATATATATATATATATATATTATATATTATTATATATATATATATATATATATATATATATATTATATATATATTATATATATATATATATATATATATATATATATATATATATATATATATATATATATATATATCTATTTATATGTGTGTGTGTGTGTGTGTGTGTGTGTGTGTGTGTAAGTGAGCATGTAGTTTTTTCCCTTTCTGATGTAGATTGATATGATGCACTTGTTGACAAATGGCCATGGATGCTTTTGTATATGTTCCTTAGAAAACATATAGTGGCTTCGTCAGTCATAGACTTTTAGTTTGATTGCATTTGTAACACCTAGGAAATCTATCTTTGTGCTCCTATTATACTATGTTTTTTGCATAGTTTGTAGCCTTTGTGCCAACTACGATGTGTGGTGCCTAGATGTTGGTTTTCTACTATGAGGGTATCACCAATGTGTTCTCTAGAAGGATGTTGGAAAACTTTGATTCAATGTCCCAATTGGTCAAAATTTATTCTTGTTTATAGCATATTTACAGTTGGATCCTAGTCCCTCTACAACTTATGGCATGGGCGCCTTGGATAATTCATAAGCCTCTTATAACAGTAGTCTCGATTCGAATCCCTCCGATGGCAGCACGAAAAACGTGTCTTATTTTTATATGCTTTTAGCACATCAAACACAAACAGTGACATATTTTTTTTCGTGAGTACTTTTGAGATTGACAACGATCGTAGATCGTAGATTTTTATTTGCTTTTGGAGGAGCTTTTCAAGGGACAACTAACTACTATATAAGAAGAGCCATAGGCTCATTGTAAGTATCCTACACCTAGTTCAATGCCAGGTTTGGTACCTCAATAGAGGTGGTTCACTTAGCACATGGGGTAGCCATGGTGCTATCTTGGAGCATGTTGAGGAGCAGCTATGGAGTTCTTCTTGGAGAAGAAGAGTGTGCTCATACTCCTTATGGAGAAGAAATACCTATGAGCAGCTTGGTGGGGTGGATTAGCCATCTACATGATGTATTTGAAGATTGTCTTCTACATGAAGATTTCGGTGTACTTCAAAGACATTGGATGGAGGTTAAAAATATAAGATTGGCATCTTATGTTAAAAACTCAAGTACATATTCTCTCTATGCACATAGGTACTACTTGGAGTTTATGGAGGCAGTGGCTTTCATATCAGGAGGAGTCCTATTCAGCATAGGTACAAGAGAATCAGTAAATGTATGCTTTATGCATATCTGGATGAGGTGTTCAAGAAGGTATCTTTATATGAGTTTCAAGATTTGTGGCAGCAAACTTGTTAGGATCCTTTGCTACTTTTGCAAGTATGTGATCTTTTCATACACATGTCTAACTTAGGGTCTTCCATAGCCTAAGTTCAGATGAGGGTTTGTTGATTATCAATTTTAGACTGATCCTTCCTCTTTCTATCACTCATATTCACTCTTATACAACCTATTAGGTCACACATCTCATATATATTTAGATTTTTGTCCATACATATGAATATGTTTATTACATTTGTACATACACACATCCATCTATTTCTTTTCACATAGAGTGGTTGAGAGTTTTGCTCCCACATTGTAAATTGACATTTATATATATGATAGTGTGAGTAAGCAGTGTCTTACGTAACACTTTAAACATGTTGTCTAATCTCTCTCTATCTTTGTCTCATCATTTTTGTCATTAAGTGTGGTATGTTCATGTTTTGTCATATTGAAAGATTGCTGGAATCTATGTTGTAGACCCTAGACCTATGGAACTTGGACATGTGGTATTACTTATGGGCCTACTCAATTTCCAACATTTGGTATCAGAGCTTTAGGGTTTTGGTACCAGATTTTTGGTTTCAAGGCTGATAAGTACTCAGGTTATCAGGTTCCTAGATTCCTAAGGTTAGAATATATAATTTAAGAGCATCTTCTAACATTTTACATTTGACATACACACTTAATCTAGATGAGTAAAGATTTGAGAATTAGAAAATTTGGTCACATGCTTATTCATCAATGTTGAAGTATGAAGTTGATGATCTGTTAGTAGCCAAATACTTTTGGAAGAGTATGAAAATACTTTACAGAAAGTATTATTTCAAGACCAAGACTTGATGAAGAGAAGGCTACTTGAAATTCAAGGAAGAACAATGGTTTGGAGAAGATGAAGGAATCTGATCAACATCAAATCAGAGGTATCTGTTTCTAATATCAGATTATCATTTGCAGGCCATGTCTTCAAAGAGTAGTTATGAAGAGATTTGAAGGATTCAAGGAGTGCTTTTATACACTTTCATTATTTGAAAGTTAAAGGCTACATCAAAACAGGTATCTAGAGGTTTTTCTAGAGATTTTTGAGAGATCTCTTTCATGGCAAGAAAGCTCATCTAGGAAGACAAATTTGGAGATGGGATGTGTTTTGTGTTCGACCAATTTTTTGTTGTAAGTTGGTTGGATATCCAGACACAGAATTTGATCTAGAGAGGTAACTCTAGAAAGGTAATTCAAAGGAAATTCATCATTCACACAAAAGGTTGGTGAATTTAGTCATATTAGTCATTTGAAGTAGAATTTCGATTCAGAGATATGAGGAGATGATAAAACATAATTCTATGTTCACTTCCATTTGTATACCATGTTTGTTTTGTCTCTTACTCTTAGCACTAGAGGAAGAGAAAAGTTCATTTGAAGAAATCAAGAGTGCTTTCTACTTCAAGATGAAGAGAACAAAAGGTATGGAAGAGAAGTTTGAAGATGTTGACATCATCGCGTGGAAGAAAGATGTAGAAGAAGAAAGTTCAAACGGAAAGTAAGACTTCCTTTTCTCTTATATTTTCCATATAATTTTTCTTCTTTATCCTCTATACCCAAAGACAAGTCCACGAGAACATCTTGTGTGAAGATAGTCTAAAGAAGAAGCAGTTTCTTATTTTGCAAGATACTTGGTCATGATTTAGTAGATCTGACAAAGAATTGCATTGAGAGAAAAAAAAGCACTAGATTTTGAAGACAAATTGTATATTTTGACTCATATGTATGGGCTATATATAAGTTGAAGTTTTTGAGCAAGCAGCTATATGTTCCCTCAAAGAATTCTTGGAGTGTCAATACAAAGCTACTTGGTATATGACAAGTTGCAAAGAAGTATATTTATTCTTTATCTAACTCTTGAGGTAAAATAGTATTTGTAGAAGATGTTGGAGACTTGAAGAGAGGTTTTATGTTTGGAAATGTTACCTCATATTTAGTATTTTCACAAAACTTCAAAAAATTTAGTTTTCTGATATACCAGACTCTTGAAGAATCTACTTCTATGACTGTCTTGATTTTTGAATACGTGCTTGTATTAAAAAAGGTGTTCCATCATATCCTATCACTTGATTGAGAAGTGGAGTTAGCCAAAAGAAATTCAAGCAGGTACTATCACATTTCACCCGTGTAGAATATGAAGAGATGAAGTATCAACTTGCAGCTTTTGGAGTTCTCAAGGTGAGAAGTTTGTCCACTTATGTTTCAAGTAGGAGTTGCAGGAGAAGGATTTGGTTAATGAAAAGTTTTACAACTTTATGTGAGAAGCATGGACACTTGGAGACATTCAGGTAGCAAATCAAACATTCAGCCTAAGTTTTGATGAGAGAAGATTCTATTTAGATATTTTGTTGGAAAGATCTTGGTCAGATCTAGATAGATCTTGATGATCTTGAGTGTTTATGAGTCAGTTGTCTATCCTCTGTTTGAGAAGATTCTTAACATTGGAAGAAGTCAAAGATTCAGATTCTTTCAGATTTGTGTTGCAGAGAAATAAAAAAAATACTTGTTATGTTGTAGAAGGTTATGAATCCTAAAACTCTTTCTGCAAGGTTTTGCTATGTTAGGACCAACTAACCTTATTCTACAATATTGGAAGCTGAAGAGTTACAATGAAAGCTATTGGCAACTATAGTGCTAATAAAAGGGTTCAGATATTTTGTTTCAAGATACACGTATTGATGATATGGTAGCAATGCTAAATTATGAAAAATCAAATTTATGAAGGACGATGTTCTTGATTTCATAAAGTTTGATGTATTTGAAGAATTTTGGATACTAGTGTTAAGTTATCAAGGGGGTGATGAAAAATGAAGACTTTTTTCAGCCATATGTGAAAGAATGTAAAGTCATACCTACAGGTATTCCTATTTTAGGTATTTCTATATTTCCTTTGTCAGGTTCTCTTTATGTTTCTGCTTTGAAAGAAAAAGGAAGAAGGAGAATGTCTGGAGAAAGTTCCTGTTAGGATGTTCCCATTCAGGAGAAGGTTCCAGAGTTTTATTAAAGAGAAACTTGATATTTCAGAGAGGTATGTTTGAGATGTGCACACATATATGTTTATACTAGATTTTGAAGGAAAGAGGTATGAAGGATTTACAGATTAAGAAGGACAAAGACAAGATAACATCATAGATATGAAATTTTGTGACTCATGAGTTGATTTGAGTTGAGTATAGTCAGAGATGAACCAACTAATGTTTATAATACACTAAGTTGTGAGTTGTCAGTCACATGTTCTATGATTTAGTTCTTGATTATGTTTAGTGTATTTACATGACACAAAAGAAGTACGTTGAGATACATTCTTGTAAGGTAAATGCAAATATGTGGATCCTAGTGTATGATTTCGGGTCTGAGAAGACAGGAGATAGCAGGTTCAAAGTCAGTACTTGCTACATTTGTTGTCAAGCAGTGATTGCTTGATGAGTTCACTTCTGGATATCTAGTTTGCATATTTTCTCAGATATTATGGTTCATATCCAACAAATTCAGATTTTTGAAGTTTGAAGAAATTTAAATTTACTTTTTTGAAGTTTGAAGAAAGTCAAATTCAGTTTCGAAGACGACTTTTGAAGAAAAAGTTTGAAGGACAATTTTGGGAGTACAAGCTTGAAGCTTATGAGAGTTCCAGATCCAACCCAGTTTGAACCATTGTGACATTGCAGGGGGGATGGTTGGAAAACTTTGATTCAATGTCCCAATTGGTCAAATATTATTCTAGTTTATAGCATATGTACAATTGGATCCTAGTCCCTGTACAAGTAATGGTGTGGGCGCCATGGATAAGTCATAAGCCTTTCATAATATTGGTCTGAGATCAAATCCCTCCGACAACAGCATGAAAAACACGTCTTATTTTTATATGGTTTTAGGACATCAAAAACGAATGGGGACATATTTTTTTTCCGTGAGTACTTTTCAAATCGACTGCTATCGTAGACCGTAGAGCTTTATTTGCTTTTGGAGGAACTTTTCAAGGGACAACTAACTACTATATAAGAAGAGCCATAGGCTCATTATAAGTATCCTACACCTAGTTCAACACCAAGTTTTGTACCTCAATAGAGGTGGTGCTCTTAGCACATGGGGTAGCCATGGTGCTATCTTGGAGCATGTTGAGGAGGAGCTATGGAGTTCTTCTTGGAGAAGAAGAGTGTGCTCACACTCTTGCTTATGAAGAAGACTTACCTATCAACAACTTTGTGGTATGGATCAGCCATCTACGTGATGTATTTGAAGATTGTCTTCTAAATGAAGATTTTGGTGTACATCAAAGACATTGGGTGGAGGTTAACATAAGATTTGCATCTTATGTTAAGAATTTAGGTACATATTCTCTTTATGCACAGAGATACTACTTGGAGTTTATGGAGGTAGTGGCATCCATATCAGGGGGAGTCCTATTCGACATAGGTACAAGAGAATCAATACATGTATGCTTTATGCATATTTAGATGAGGTGTTTGAGAAGGTATCTTCATATGAGTTTGAGGATTTTTGGCAGCAAACTTGTTAGAATCCTTTGCTAGTTTTGTAAGTATGTGATCTTTTCACACATGTGCCTGACTTAGGGTCTTCCATATCCTAAGTTCAAATGAGGGTTTGTTGATTATCAGTTTTAGAATGATCCTTCCTCTTTCTCTCACTCACATTCACTCTTCTACAGCCTATTAGGTCACACATCTCATATATACTCAGGTTTCTATCCATACATTTGAGTATGTTTGTTACATTTGTACATACACACATCCATCTATTTCTTTTCACATAGAGTGGTTGAGAGTTTTGCTCCCACATTGTAAATTGACATTTATATATGATAGTGTGAGTAAGGAGTGGCTTACGTAACACTTTAAACATGTTGTCTAATCTCTCTCTATCTTTGTCTCATCATTTTTATGATTAAGTGTGGTATGTTCATGTTTTGTCAATATTGGAAGATTGCTAGAATTTATGTTGTAGATCCTGGACCTATGGAACTTGGACTTGTGGTATTACTTATGGGCCTACTAAATTTCCAACAAAGGAGAGTTCAAATTGGTACGTTGTCATCAACATAGTTCACTACTATCATAACTTGTCAATGTAAAAGCTTTGTTCCTTTTGTGAGTGAAGTGAGCACGTGCCCATGCCATTGACTACGCACGAGAGAGGACCTCAACGATCAAGGAAGAGGGAGGAACCCAACACTTCCTAGAAGGTCATCCATTCTATTTTGTTCCCCTAGTGCTCTCTTAATCGACAAGATCTCTTTCCTCTTAGCTGCACTCTTGTGGTTTCTAAAGAAGGGGAAAGACTAAGGTTAGCATTACCTTCAACATGTTTTCGTCGCTCAAAGCTTCATTCTTTGCTTCCAAAGAATGTTTTCAATCATTTTTGGGGTCATTCTTGGAGCCCTTTTAGGGTAATTTTGCACATTGTTCTCTTTACATAGGTTCAAGAAAATCAACAAGTGCTCTTTGTACTTCTCTAACAATAAATATTCACCTTTAGGTCTATGTTTTTCAGCCACACTAGTTTGAGTTATGGTGGAAGCATCTACTGCAAGTTTATGTAGGTTTTTTAAGACAAGGAACTGATAGAAATTTTGCAAGTTCTTTTGGCTATTATTTGGACTATGAATAGAAGTTTTTTGTGCAATTTTACTACATATATTGAGCACATACACACTATGTACGGTTTTTTGGATACTGCTTATGTACATCCATGTGGTTATTGATATAACATTAATCATTTTTGCATAAAGCCTTTGAGGTTGATAAAGAGGGTTTTGGTGAGGTTTTCTTGACTCGAAGACACCCATATATCAGGCTCTCTTTGTTGATGGAGGTGTAAGGCTTACCCAACCTTGTTATATGAGATGTACTATGCTAGTTTTTCATAAGTGCTCGATAAGCCAAGTTGGCTTCTTTTGGTTAGCTTATTATATTTAGTGGATTGAATAATTGCCTATGTGGGTTTACATGTGAGTACTTGCAGTTTTATGAGCATTTCACATTGTTCATATGCTCATTTTGCAGAGGACATCCTAGCAAAATTTTTCCCTGATTTTTGTTTTGTCCAATACATAGTGGTCCATTTACTCCTTGATAGACATATTGGTGTGAGCACATATATTCTCACATAATCCTCTTAGTTGGTCATTACTATTCATTGATCCATTTTTCTAGGGAGACTATGTTAAATTTTCCTAGAAATTTACACTTGGTCATCCCGTTTTGAGCCTTAGTGGTGTTTGGACTCTTCTAGCACCATTATCAATATCGAGAGTTGTCAATCATCATGGCATCAAAGATCTCACACACATATGGTGGATCAGGTTTTAGTACTAGTGTTCCAAAAAGTAGCTATAGCTTGTAGGGCAAAGAACATTTTGCAATTCAAAAATTCTTTGATGGGATAAACTTTGCTCAATGAAAGCATCACATTAAAGGTGTGCTAATTTACGCGAGAAAATGGAAGAGAGTAAATGGAATCTCAAAGAAGCTTGTTGACATGGATGAAGATGACTGGGGTGAGTTGGATGTAATGATTAGATCTACCATTTTATTGCACATGATAGATAACATTTACTTTACAGTATTAGACTATCAAAGTGTAGAGGATCTTTGAAAGATGTCATGCAATAAATATGAAAAAGAAACCACATCAAATAAAGTGTATCTAATGAGAATGTTATTATGAATTTTTGGATGAAGGACACATATAATGTTGCTACTCATCTAAATGGGTTTGATGCTATAATGTCTCCGTTGTAGGATCAAAAAATGGATATGGATAATGAAATGAAAGTAGAATTTTTGTTATGCACCTTACCGTCATCATGGGATACAATTTTGCACTACTATTAGAAATAGTGCACTTGGTGGTAAACTGGTCTATGCTTACATATGTGGAGCACTCTCAAGTGAGGAGATTCATAGAAAATATATGTTTGGCACTCAGAGTGGACATCCATATAATGTTTTTAATTCTTATGAAGGAAGTAATTACATTCTATCCTCCTTAACATGCTTATTTTCTTTCGAGAGAATTTAAGAGACCATTATTCATAAGTTTTACTTATATTCTTCTCCCTCCACGTCCTTGGAAACGTTTGTTAGTCAAATTCAAAAGCTCTTCAAATCTTATGGAAATCTGACTAGAATCTTTAGGGCTCAAACAAGGAGAAGGGTTCGAGATGAGGTGTCTAGTTTCGATGAGTCTAGGCCTTCCAATTGTTTTTTAGACATGTAGTATCCGTTCAAATATAAGCAATACCTTGAAGCTAGTATGACTCTTTCCTCATCTAGAGAGTTTAAGGATGAGAAGTTGGATAGACCCAATAAGTAGATGTTTGCTTTGTTTAGAAAAATAAAGGTGAGAGATTATATCACATTATTGAATAATAAGAATGGTGGGACTACTATCAACATCAAGGAGAACTTAGAAGAGGCTTTAGGCTTCTTTACTGATGTTTTCTCTAGTTCTCCCAAATGGGAGGAGGATATCTAGAGAGCCGGACCTACCATCCCCATAAAGAGAAAATAAAATGATCTCACATAGCCTTTCTACTATCTTCACGTAACCCTCATTGTCTATGAATTGAAAGAAACCATAAGTAAATTAAAACCCTATATGTTTCTTGATGTTGATGTGAATCCTAATGCATTTTCCTTGAAATTATAAGGACTTTTTGACTCCCTACATTATCCGAATTTTGAATGAGACATCTAGAAAAGGTGCTCTTCTAGTCCACATGAATATTGGAGTTATCAAGTTGATCCATAAAAAGGGAAACAAACATGATTTAAAAAAATGGAGAACTATCACTTGTCTAACTACCATCTACAAGATCTCCTCCACTTTAGTTAGGAAAATTAGGCCCATTATGAACCAAATCAATGTCTCTTAACAAAAGGTTTCATAAAAGGTAGATTTATTCTAGATGTTACGATTTCATTATGGGAACGGTTTGAGTGTGAAATTGAGCTGAAGCAATACTTCTTTTTCTTCAAATTTGAGTTCAATAAAGCTAATGATAGAATAGGGTGGGAATTTTTCCTCTATTCCTTGCATGTATTTGGTGCGAAGAGGAAGTTCATCAAGTATGTTAGTACTTGTTTTGGTAGTGCATACCCTAGGACCTCCATGAATGGCCACTTATGTGAATCTTTCAAAGTTGTTAGATCTAATTAGATAGCATTTTCTTCTTACTCTTCTATTGTTTGCTATCTCTCATGATGCTTTGGGTGGGTTTTCAAAGATGCTATGACCAAAGGGAACATCAAGGGTATTCAAATCTCCAACTCTTCCTCCCATCTAGGGCATTAAATGTTTGCTGATGATGCTAATATGTGCAGAAATATTGCCTTGCATTTTCTGAATCTCTCCTAGATTGTCTTAATTTCCTTTGTTATCTTAGTGGATGAAATATTTATCATACAAAGACTCACTCCAAAGCTTCTAATAATATGATTCTTGTTTGTGTTTCTAATCCTGGTTGTGAAGTATTACAGGTTGGTGTGGTTTTAGGCGGTTGGCATTCCCATGACATTTAAACTATCATTTTAGGAAAGATGGCAATGGTTCATGGTTAAGTTTAGAGAAATCGTATTTAAATGGTAAAATGCTCACTCTTCTCTTATTCATAGTATATTTGTTTTGAATCATTATATGTTTCCTTGTACTACTTTCTTGCTTCATTTGCTTGATGCGTTCCAAGAAGCAGTTGACTTAGGAAATTGCACTTGCGAGGAGGTCTATATAGGGGGAAATGTGCAAGTTTGCAAAATTCTTTGAGTTCTTTGGTCTACCTATTGTCTTACCAAATTAGAAGGAGGATTAGATATTATATGCCCCATTAAAAAGATTAAAAATATCTGAGTTGAATGGATTGTGACATGCATGGATTCTAAAGATATTTAGTTTGTTCTTATCAAAAGGAAGATGAAAATTACCCCTATTACAAACTATAAGTGTTGGATTAATACAACTTATGGGACATTATGGTATCTCTTCAACAATCTTTTCTTATTGGAATTAATCTCTCTTGCACTTTCTAGAAATATTGGATGCAGTTAGAAAGTTGTTATCTCCAAGACAAACATTTTGTTCCCAATCTCAATTTTTTTTCCTGCATGAACGTTCATGGCCTGGGTGGATTGGATTATGGAATAGTTTTCAATAGGCCATCGAAGAGCATAAATTCTTAAAAATGGGTGTAGAAATAGGAACGTTTATTGCAAGGAGGTAAATTGGCTTGTTATGAACATTTAAGATCCTATTCTAATCTATATAAACCTTGTTTGCAGGTGCTTGCGCAAACCAAGAATTAACTATTGCAAAGGAGTTCCAACTGTAAGTCTCCTCAATATACATAAAGTTTCCCTTGATATGCTGGTGTTTGTCGAAAAGCAAAAAGGAAGCATACTTAAGATGACCAGAAGGGTCAACACAAGATTGAAAGTCGATTGTGCCAACTACCACTAGAGGTACATGTTCACATGTTTGTAGGCCTTTCCCCTTGACATCAAGAAATCCCTTTTAGAGTGGTTCATAGTGCATAATGGCATCTGGAGTTGGAGTAGAACCAAGAGACTTAAATGGGATGAAGGGAATTATACATTTTGAGGTAGGGAGGAGGTTATTTACCGCATATCTATAAGCTTTGGTAGATTTTATCTCCTTAACAATAGTTAAAGGACACCTCAAATAGGAGAAGATTAAATATTTATTGTTTGCTACAAGCAAAAGCATCTAGTTATTTGGCAAATGTGGAGAACTGAGCTCCTCTAACATATTTGGCTATGTGGAAAGAACAAGCATTTCAACAAAGAGAATAAGAACCTCATGTATTGTCTCAAGAAGATCCTACGTGCAACTAGTAATAGAAGCATTGAGTGCATGTCCAATGCTCCTTATAATGGTATGAAAGTGCTCGAATTATTTCATGAACAGCGCCCCAATAAATTGATGGATTTACCACTATCTCTGTGTTCCTCAAATAGACTTCTAATGACATATGTGCCCACGCAGGAGAACATTGCAGACCTTTTCACGAAGGCTCTGCCTAGGGAGAAGTTTGAAGCTTTCCACAAACCTTTGGGCTTACTTCCTTTTGTGGAGTGATTTCCACATAGATTGGCACTTCATTATACATGAGTGCCGGCTCCTTGTTCACCGCATCACTCCCAGGGGGGATTTAGTGATATATTTTGATAGTGATGTGTGTGAACACACTAGGACCACCGGGGCACTTTTTTCCCTCTTTAGGAGGTTTTTTTCCCTCGGCTTGTATATACGCCCCAATAAATTGATGAATCATATGTGCCCACGCAGGAGAACATTGCAGACCTTTTCACGAAGGCTCTGCCTAGGGAGAAGTTTGAAGCTTTCCACAAACCTTTGGGCTTACTTCCTTTTGTGGAGTGATTTCCACATAGATTGGCACTTCATTATACATGAGTGTCGGCTCCTTGTTCACCGCATCACTCCCAGGGGGGATTTAGTGATATATTTTGATAGTGATGTGTGTGAACACACTAGGACCACCGGGGCACTTTTTTCCCTCTTTAGGAGGTTTTTTTCCCTCGGCTTGTATATACGCCTATTGCCCTAATGGTCTACTTATCTTTGTACATTCTCTAGTAATACATTCACTATTGTGTGTTTGTGCTCCAAGCTTCTTCTTCTTCCTTGTGTTGTTCGCATGCTTCCGCAGACGTCTAACTCCAACATAGTTTAGCTTTATATCTAGACACCTTTCCATTTGCAAAGCTTTCTGTTTTATATACCCATTTACATCCGATTAGCTTTTGATTCCTTGGTCTAGGTACCAAGTCCCATGTATTATTCTCAACTAGAGGATCATGCTTTTCCTTCATCGGTTTTTCCAAATTCTCCCTACCTTTAGCTTCTGCAAATGTTGAAGGATCTTCATCTATCTTCAGCATGTATGCATAGTCTTTGGTTGTGATGTAAGAAGTGTCATAGAGGTTTCTTTCTTTCTCTCAAAGAACTTTTTATCTCTACACTCCTTGAAGTTTCTACGTCTTCATGCTCTGGATGAAATGTTGGTCTATCTTCATCTCCATCTTTATCATCACCTTCATCTTCATATACTTGCATCTTTGATTTTCCTTTCCTTGACTTCATCGCTTCTTCAAAATTTGTACTAATATTATTTGAACCTATAGACCATGTATTTTGCTCATCAAATGTAACATGTTGAGAAACAAGAAATTCTTTTGTGGATGGACTCCACAACCTATGACACATTTTTTTATCATATGAACACATACTTCTCTTATTTAGGTTCTAACTTATGCCTCAATTGAGATGGAACACAAGCATATGCTAAATATCCAAAAACTTTGCAATGATCCAAAGTTGTACAAGGTAACCTATTTACAAGATACGATGTTGTGTTAACAACTTTTGCCCATATGGAATTAAGGCAATTCTTCTCCTTCATTGTAGATCAAGCAAATTCAACAAGTGTTCTACTCCTCCTTTCTCCAACTCTATTTTTTTGAGGAGATTACCTACAAGTTACTTCTCTTTTTATACATGCATTCCACAAGTAATCATTAAATTATTTGGAGAAATACTCCCCCTCCATGTAACCTCAACCTTTTGAGCTTTTGTCTTATAATCCTCTCTACATATGCATGATAATGTTTAAATGTATTACACACTTCACATTTATCCTTGATTACATAGAGTGTGATGCCTCTTGTTGCATCATCTACAAACAAAACATATATTTGAATTCATTGATACTATAATCCTTTGAAGGACCCCATACATCTATACGTATTAGTTCAATATTTGTATGCATAGATTCTTGCTTGTTATATGATTGTTTATGTGCTTTACCTAACTGAAAAGCTTCACATTTCTATGTTATGTGTTGACCTTTGATATTGGGTAGATGTAGCACTCATACATTCTTTGCCATTTCTTTTATACCTCTTTCATTGAAATGACCTAATCTTTTATGCCATAGGTCCAAATCCATCATCTTTTGACTTCCATATGTGAACAAGGCATGTCCTACATTACTTTGTACCTTGACAGTAAAAAGTCTTATTTACTTTATGCCTACAACAATACTCTTATATCCTTGATTTGGATATTCAACATAAACTCCATCATTAGTGAATATGAATTCATACCCTTTCTCAACAATTTATCCTTCACTAATTAAATTCTTTGGAATTGTAGAAACATGGACTACCTTACTCAGAACTGTACTTCCATTCTTTATCCTTATTGATCCAATGCTCTACAGTTTATCTTTGGTATTTCTCCTATTTGGATTGTCTGTCCATTTACCTTTTCTTCCATGTTAGTCATCAAAGTAATGTTGCCACTTAGGTGATTGCTACATCCTGAGTTAATGTATAATAATCTTTGATCTTCACTTGTTGCTTCATTTGTTGCATTGATGATCAAAGTCGAATCCTATTTTTTATCTAATGCATAATTGTAATAGGTGTTGTTGTAAGATTGATTTTGGAAATTTCTTCCACCTCCTCTTCTGTATGTATTCCTTGCACCACTACCCTTAAAATTACCTCTTTGGTTTCTTCCTCCTCTACCTCTTTGATTGTAGTTTAGTTGTAATTGCCATTGTTTTGATTATCCTGCCAACATTCATTTGCCAAGTGACTTTTTTACTATAGACCCAACAAGCTCTACCATCATATTTATTCTTTCCACCTCTTCCTCTACCTTTATTAAAGTTAGCTTGATTCAAGGTGCCTCTTCTTCATTTGATAGTTCCTTGCCCTTCACATTCTTCTTCTTGTCCTTTGAATACATAACTTGACCTTCATTTTTCACATTCTCTACTTTAATATCCTATTCAAATGGTATTTCCTTTACCTTTATTACAGTAAGCTTGGTGAGAGGTACCTTTTCTTCATTTGATTGTTTCTTGCCCTTCACATTTTTCTTCTTGTACTTTCAATACATAGCTTGACTTGCGTTTTTCTTATTCTCTCCTTTAATATCTTGTTCAAACGTTCGCGTGTGTGCTAACATTTGATTTAGATGTGGAATGAAGTGATCTAATGATAATTCAGTGGACACTATGAAGGGCTTATGCCTTTCATCTCCTCCTAGTCCTATAACGATTTATCTTACCATTTTATATTCTTCAATATCTTCATCAACTCTGCCTAAGCAATCTCCAATATCTTTCATCTTTTTTACATAATCGAAAATTGATTGTGAAGTTTTCTTTTTGAAGGTTGTAAATTCAGCCCATTGTAAGGCCTTCCTTGACTTGGTTGCATTTTGGAAAAGCTCATCCAAAGAATTCCATATATCAGTTGCACTCACTACCTCTCTAATATGTGGCAAGAGATAATCATTGATAGCCATGTAGATAATGCTCCTTACTTGAGCATCTTTATTCATCCGATTCTTTTAATCTACAAGTGCTTTCCTTGTTGGAAGACTAGAATCTTTAAACTCTGGCGTTTCTTTGTCTCCTATGTTGTATCCCATCAAATTGTTGCCCATAAGATGAGCTTCCAATCTCATAGACCATGCGAGATAGTTTTCTCTATCAAGATTCTCTCTCTAGATGCTTTCTCCCATCCTTCTGTTACCTATGTTAGGAAATAAGTCTTCAATAGTTAGAGACTATACCTTTTGTGCTGATTCTTTAATTCTTCTTATCCTTTTGAATGTCCTTTCTATGTTTCTAAAGTTCGTTTGCAAAACATTAGCCTTCCAATCCTTTCTTTAACTCCGATTTGAAAATCTATAGTAGTCGAGACTTTGTTCTTCAGTCTTTTGACTTGATCTTCTTCTCTAGCTCTAATACCATTGATAAAGACCTTCAAAACTCCAATGTCAAATCTACCTTGACTTAATAAAACCTCTTTGTCAAGTACAGAAAAGAACTTTGCATCAATTTCTTCGAATCTTCCCAATTGTAAGATTGATGTATACTTAAATCTTCAATTTTTGAACTTTTGTTCTTCTTCAACAGTCTGCTTCAAGATTCAACTTTGCTACTTGCAAATGTTATAAGTTTTAATGCTCTAAATTACATAAGAATCTTTTTATGATCCTTGTGCAACCTTGAGATACAATAAACCTTTGATTTTATTGAAACTTTAACCATAACTTGGTTAGCTATTGAATTAGACTTGTGTACAAGGATTTCTGATCCACTTGATCATCCTAAGAGAAATGTGAATTAATCACAGCTCTAATCCTAAAGATTCCACTCGACACCTCTACATCATTTTTGATAATGCACTCTGTCTACTTCTAAAGTCATAGTTGACTTATATAGCCATGAATTCATAGCTTGATGATGAATAATACACTTTCTTCACTTGCTTCATTATTTGACCAACTATAATACACTAATTAGAATCTTCTAAAGTGAATATACACTCAATCATGCCTTATGCTTTATATTCAATGCTCTCTTCATTCTTGTTTATCTTTTTGTGCATCAAACTTCTCTTTATCTTTAAGGCCTATTCAAGAAATTTGGGAATTATTCAAGTCCCATTTTTATTAACTATTATGTTAATTTCTTGTATTTGTGCCCAACCTTGATAACCCATTTGTAATAAAATTATCCTTAATGTTAAAGTGTCAGTTTAGTATACTCCAATCAAGAGATAATAACATGTTGTACTGTGTGAATGAGTTAAAAACCAAAACATTAAGACACAAAGAACTGTCTCAAAATCATGTGTAATTCCCAATTTTCCTGAATAGGCCTTCTTTGTACATACTGTTTCTTGACCTCATTCATCTTCATAATCACCCATTTGTGATTGTTGTGCACCAACAATATTTGCATCTAGCTCTCCTTAATCTGACCTAAAAATCTAGATTTTAGTTGCATTTTCAAATCAACAATCCTCTTTCCCTCATTGCCATTAATGATTAGATCATCGACATAAATCACTAATAGAATCCTTTCAATTCCATGATTCCACAAAAATAAAGAATAATCAACCTTTGATTGCATTAAGTACATATCCTATAGCTTTTTAGTGAATTATTCACACCATGTTCTTGGTGCTTGTTTCAATCTATAAAGTGCCTTCTTCAATTTACATACGTATCAAGATAACTTGGATGTACATAACCTTCAGGTCGCTACATATAAGCTTCCTTATGGAGTTTTCCATTCAACAATGCATTCTTTATATAGATTTGAAACATTTTTGAATTGTTCATAGTAGCCCATGCAATCACGCTTCTCATAATTTTCATTTTCACAATTGTTCTAAATGTTTCATCATAATCCAATCCATATACTTCTACATATTCCTTTGCAACTAAATTTTCTTTATATCTCTCCACTCAACCATCACTTTGCACTTCACTTTATACACCCATTTTCATTCAATATCTTTCTTATTTGGTTGCAGTTTCATTATTCCCCATTAATCATTCTTCTTAAATGTGTTCATCTCATCATCCATTGCTTTGCAACAATCTTCATTTTTTGATACTTCATGAAGTTTCTTTGTCTCATCATGTTTCAGTCTATGTGTCATGTATGCATAATAAAGCATCATAGAATTATAATATAGATTTAGTCTATCACTAGATGTCACACTCTTTTAGATTTTCTCCCAAGAGTTTTCTCATCTCATCTTGAATGTGTTTCTCTTGTTGCATGTGAAGGAACATACGTCTCCATCTTACTTTTCAACTTCCCATGTGTAGCTATCTCATCATCAATATCCAAATCAGATATGGAATCTCTCATCTTCTCTTTCTCTTTCTCCTTTATCATTGCATAGCCTTTTGTATTTTCAAACCATGATGTTTCAGGTGTAGGAAACTCATGATAGCCATAATTTTGGCTTTCCTCATGATCAAAATGTCTAAAACATGTTTTTGGCTCGTCATGAACATTTTTCATAGCGTCATTTAAATCATTCTCTATCACAACCATGTATTTGGATGCATACCATCTTTGATGTATCCAAATCTTGAATATGTCCTATCATGGAGTTGTTGATATGCTGAGATAAAATATAACTGACTATTTTTTTCCTTTCATCCCACTCTCTTACTGGTCTTCTTTGCTCATTGGTTGGATTTACCTCATCTATGTAGGACTTTGGCTCTCCACCACTCATAATTCCCCACAAACCTTTCCCCATCAAAAAATTGCTTATTTTAAATTGCCATGGTTGGTAGTTTCCTTTTTCGAGCTTCTCAATTTGAGCATTCCAATCAGCCATGGTGCCTTCTAGCTCTTTTGAACCTCCCCCTTTATCCAATGAAGCTGAAAGTTGTTACCTCAAAAATAGATCTACTCCTCTTGATGAAGTTTCATATTTGATTTGACGATGTATTTGCTTCCCCTTCTTGTTGACGTGCCTGTTGATGAAGTCTTTAACTCACTTCATTAGCTCCTTTGTATCTCTTTGATACTCCACTTGTAGCTCTCATACTATTGTTGGAGGATAAACACTCCTATGTGCACAACAAAAGCAAATGAACCCCTTCTACAAGCCAAAAAATTTTCAAAGATAGGCTCTGCATTTTTTGAGTTTCTCTAAGTACATAGAGAGACTTAAAATGAAACTTTGCAAGCTTAAACTAGACTTGAAAGCTTTCAAATGTGAGTAAAATCACTCCATTTGCACACTAGATGATGCCTCAACCAGCTACAATAAAATAGATAAGGTGATCTCTTCATAGAGTATGAGCTAACTAGAGATACACTATTCTAGATATTTCTTTACACATGTGCAAGCAATGAAGAGGAGAATTCTATTACCAAAAGTAGAACTTACATGCTTTCCAACAAGATTAAAAAAATTGCAAATGGATTCGGGATGAAGGCGAAACACAATTATAACACTGCGGGGTCTGTTAAGATCATCTAAAGAGAAAGAGTATGAAAAAGTGAAATCTCTGCAAAATATGTAGAGAATAGCTAGTAGGGGGTGTGCTTAAGCAAGGAGCTAGCTTGGGTATGTATTTCCATGGCTCTAAGTCATAATACAACTCATTAGAGGTTTTAAAGACCACATACAAACTCTTTAACCAATCAAAAGCATATACATGTCAAAAGTGAGGTTCAATCACACCAACAGATGAGGTAAATCTACTCCAATCAACTTTTTTCCATTATGGGCATGATTTGATGCCTCCAACTCGTGGAAATTAGCTTCCTTTTGATGTCGAAGGTTCAGTTTAGGGCACGTTCTCAAACTCTTGAGCTTTAAAAACTTTCAACATTGTTATTCCTATTGTACCTATTGTAGAGCAACTTTGTTGGGATGGTAGAGATTCTCAAGCACATGCATTGATAACCTTGTCTATCAACCCTCCCATTATCCCTCATATTCACTCTTTAGAAAATAGCAAAGGATGCTTGGGATGAACCTACCACTTTGTACCAAGCAAGAAATGATGCTCGTGTTGCTTACCTCCGAAAATGGTTGGAGAGTCAACATATGAATAAAGGAGATTTTATGGATAACTTTTTGATAAAGATCAAAGAATTTAAGGAACACTTGATTTTTGGTGATGAAGTCTTACTAGATAGTTCACTAGTGTAGACCATTCTTAATGCTCTTCTAGATTCATATTAGAGTTTTTCTTCTACTCTTTAGTTGATTATGAAAGGCAACACAAGAAGATTACTTTATGCAAAAGAGGTTCATTATGTGTGTAGAAGATCAAGCTTTTTTAGCTAGTGAGAAGGTCAAAGGTAAATGGATCTCATCTACCAGTAAGTAGAAGTCTACTAATTCTACATAGTCAAAAGAGGAGAAAGATGAGAAGAAAACAGAAAAGTGGAGAAAGATGAGAAGAAAACAGAAAAGTAGAAACAATTGTGCAAATATTTTAAAGGAAATGATCATGTCATAACGTGTTGTCCAAACGCATAGTTCATTTTACATATCTCACACATCAAGTATCTTTTGTTTTTAAGATTCTTTTTCTATACCAATGTCCTACTTATTTATTTTATTCCTTTCGAGGTATGCAAATCTACATTATTGGATTATAACTATGTTTTTGGATCATGTGTGATTGGGGTAAATATTACTTATCCGTACTTTGTAGTTTTCAGCCTTTATTCTGCGTAATGAATAAAGCATACAAAGTTCTAATGTGCGAGTATACTACAAACCCCCAAAAGCAGTTATCATGAGTTACAATAAAGAAAGGTGAGATCTTTTACATTTTGAAAGAGTTTCTATAAAGATAATTTTACATTTCCCCTCTTTTTAGTTATAACCTTTTGTACTTGACAAACAAAATATCATAAAATCTATTTCCATCAATATACATACTCTAGAAAGCATATACACATTTCTAATGGATTGAAGCAATTGTCTAACAAACTCATACTTGATTAGACTAGAGACTAAACAAGATGTTCTTCAAAATAAGAGAATGTTCACTTTTATAGGAAAATTTTAAAATGTGTCACTCTTCACACTCTAATGTCTACCCTAATGAAAATAGGTCATTGATTCTCTTTTATGTCCCAATTTGAGTTGAAAAAGTTGGAAATTTTCTCGAGGGCTACATAATCACTCTCCAAGCTCATGAATTCATAGCTTTCCCAAATATGAAGTAATTTAAAAGAAATAGCTTCCATACATATTTTGTATAGGTGGATTTCACATGTAAATGGTCAACTTGGGGGATAATTTTCGAAACCTATGGCCCCCATTGGACCCATGGCTTGGTTGAATGCATCAAACATGCTTCCTTCTTCTTTTATTAAGAATTACAAATGTCTTCTCTCTCTCTCTCTCTCTCTCTCTCTTCTAGCTATAAATATTTTCTAGTAACTTTCCAACTACAATCGCATGGCACGTGGTAAAAATACATTATTCATAGTAGATTCCTAATTGAATATGATTCCCTACATAGGCTTTATTAGGTTTAAGCACATTGAACATGGCCTTAGTAGGTAACTTGCAATTGTCATCCACAAAGAGGTAAGCATTGGAAACTTAAGCCATTCGGACCTCAATAATCTAAGTGCCATTTATGATATTATGAACAAGGGCCTATGAATAGTTATCAAAAATTATACCTAAGGTCAATTTGATGAAGCTCATGGGCTCTGAGAGAGTGATTCATTTGAATTAGATAATTGCAAATAAGCTTTATAATTTAAAACCATTTTTGTTCTAGGATAACAAGAAGGTTGTCTTTAAAAAAAGAAACTTTTCTATTAGTTCTACTCTTGATGGCTTTAAATCTAATAAACTTATCATTCCTGTAGGGTGAAGGACTACTAAAGAATCTATTGGAAATGGCAAGGAGATATGAAAGCAAGAGGTGGCAAACATTTCGGACGTTTTTAGGATATGAGACTTACAACTAAGTGCTAATAAGGTCCCTCATAACATAAAATTTACCAAGTCTAGTCCTTGTATTACAAGGAGAGCAAGATTATTGCATCAGGCACTTAGAGAAAAGAGTGGCATCCGAAAGATTATGTGTTTCAGTAAGGTCGATTCAAGGCTACCCTTTAGAGCCCTAGATCACCCAAAAGTTTCCCATAAGACTATTTGATGTTAGTACCATATTCAAGTACTTGAAAAGGATTATAAAACCAAGACCTCATAATGGATGTCACTTGATAAACATTCATCTTCCATCAATATATTGACATTGATTTATGTCCTCAGTTCTAGCAAGGGAAATGGTATGTTTCCACGGAACCTCTCCACTTATCTTATCTTGCATTCTTGTACTCCTTAGTTTCTCTGTAGATGTATTTGAGCGATATAAAGACAGAAGATGAAGTGTAAGGTGTTTTATGCCCTCTCTACGAACTAGTGGTCTTGGAGTACACATTACGAATATTGAAGTGTTTTCAACTCTATGTTGCATTATATGTGATATCCATCTCCTTTATCTCACAAGCATGGATACAACCTTATGAACTCTACCCCACTCCCTAGTCATTCCCATTTCTGGATGAGATCTTGCATTAAGTCTCCTAGCTCTAGGATGAAATCAATTTCTACACTCTTAATTAGATCCCTACTTTTTTATCTGCTAAAACTTCTTAGTCCCTCTTATCCAGGTCATCAAATCACTCTTCAAGCCCTCGAAGTAGCTCACTCACCTCAAGGTCCTTACTTGGAGAGGCTAGCCATGATCTATATGCATGATGTGTGGGAATTTCCAAATCTTGCAAGTAATATTCTTCTCATAGAATATTTTTTATTTCCTTCTATGTCTGGAGTTTCTACTGAAGAGAAGGTAGTATAGGCTTTACTTTGGGTAACACAATTGTTGCAAAGAAACTAAGCTTCATAGACGTTGGCACACCGTAAAAGTCCATTTTATTTCAATAGATTTGCGAGAACTTAGTTACATCTATAAGGCTTGCATCATGTATCCATTATTTGCAATTTACTTTCGGGATACTATTAGCAGTTGAAATAGTGTTCTGAAGGCTGTGGGTGTAAACCTACGGCATGCATATTGACAAATTCTTGATCAATTTCAAAGTCTCAATCAAAGTCAAACACTCAATCTCTCAAACTCTCATGCACATGTTTCTCATTGTGATAGTTAACTTAAAGTCAAATCAAGGTCAGGTCATAAATCCCTATTCATTTCACGTGTAATTCACTTATGTCGAGGAGAAACCACTGTAGGGGTGCAGACAAGGTGCCATGGTATGGAGCTTGACATTCTAGAAACAAAAGATAGATTGGAGAGAAATTCGCCAGAATTCTCTAACAAGGGTTTTCAAATTCAGTCCTATATCAACATAATTTTTTAGATCAATTTGAACTAGCTCACTAGAAATCAATTCATGCAATGCACTAAGGAGTTCATGAGTGGCCTGCTCTAGCCCTTATATCCAAGAATTTCACATTTAGCATGTATACATCCAAAGCAGTTGCATTTGCACCCATGTGCAAATATGCACTACATTAACTTACATTTATACTTGCGATCATTCAACTCCACTAATGTGCAGCATTCTATACACCTTAAATGAATATTTTTACCTCTTATAAATTTCTCGTGGAATTAGAGAGTTTCATATTCTCAGCAGTCAAATTTGTTCAAAAGTTAATAAGTTTTCCTCCCTTTTCGAGTCGTGATGGTGGACTAATGTCAGCTGTGTAAATCCATTCCAACCAACTCCATTAAATTCAAGGCCCAGTTGAACTGTGAAACACATATCAAAATTCCTCTCCTAGTAGCTTTGGATGACATACACTCGTACCAAGCACGTCAATGGCGACTCACTGTACATTATTGATCCAGTCCATTTCTCTCCATCTATTCTGTCTCGGACCTTTCTCTAACTCAATGTCGAAAGAAAACAAAAAGCTACAAACTTATTTCATTATCCATTATATCATAAGAGTGTTCGGCCCTCTGCCAATCTCATTCATATGAATGGGATCAAACATTAGTCTCTCTCTCTCTCTCCCTCTCTCTCTCTCTGTCTCTGTGGATCACCATCATTTCTCTGTGTGCAAAGACAAGTATGCTTTCTGGAAATTTGTGCTGAATATCGTAACACAAAGTTCATGCTTTAAACGAAACAAACATAGTCGTAAGCTATTTTATGTCTCTGCCAAACTTTTGGTTCAAGTTCAGGTTAAAACAACATCATCAACTTCTTTCTTCCAGTAAACTACTCCTACCATCAATAAACTTTTCTCCTGCTGAAAAATACAAATCACACTTCACAAAAAAGCACTTGTTATGCATGTACAAAAAAGCAGTCACAAAAACATATGCACGTAAGTGACACGGCAGCGTGCATAGGTACTGCACAAAAGCTCAAAATGATAGGAGTCATCCATGATTTGAGTAGAGCTTCAATATTGAACTAAGAACGGTATTTCCCATAGCCACGATTTGGGATTTCTTCCCCACTTTTGTTGGTTCATCAATTCCCAAACTCCAACCGGATGGCACCGGAGCTGTATGATTACCTTCATCTTGCTCAACTAGAAGGCAGTGAAACTCTATTTCTCATGGATGAGACGTAGAAAAGGAGTCCCTTTAACTTTTTTCAAACTCTGTCGAGCAGATGAAATAGATCAGAGAGACTCTTTCGCTACAGTTTTACCTTTATGCTCAACAAGTATGCCTCACGACGGACTTGCTTTCTCATCACATTTCCAGAAGAATTGAATGGTGAAACTCGAAAATTTATTCTTGACTATCTGCTGTTTCTCTGGAAAGCCAAAGCATAAAGGTGTGGAGACAACACATAGCCATGATTATAGCCATTAACATCAACAACTCTTCACAACATCAATACATATAGAACCGAATTGCTTCTTAAAATTCATAAAGCCCCTAAGTCCAGATGTTTCTCTTCACTGCCCTCCATTCTTCTTCCAAGTAAAATCTGCAATGATACCACAATTAGCAAATTGCACAGAGAATGCATTATAGCAAAACGAATTCACTTCTTTCTCTCCACAATCTCTCCCTTCCCTTTATTCGAGGAGGCCTCCCTTGTGTCGTTACCTTAGACTACCCTTTTATCAACATACAACAGTAGGAGCCCATTGTCTGCTTCCTTTTGAATGCATACTACGTCCCTCCATGCGGTCATCTTGTTTTCCCTCTTTGAGACTAACTCTGCCATTATAGCACCTCATCATAATTTTTGTGAATGGATATATCAGCCTTCCACCCTTCTATCCATGGACAATCGCGAGAAAGAGTCTCCATCGATCCAAAATGAACCAGACTCCTTCATCTATACCATCCGAACTGTGTTCTTTGATGTTCTATCTTTGAGATTTCATTCACGCCATTTCCCTTTTCAGCATCGCTCTTCCCAATTTTACATCTTCTCTGACCAAATCCCTTGAGAGGATTGTTTTAAGATCTTGTGTGCCCGCTCGCCTTCTCTAAAGCATCAGTACAGCACACCCTCCTTTCATTGCCTCCTCCAGTTCGTGCCTCCCTCTTTTCGCTAAGTACCTGAAATCTGTCAGGAACTTCCTCACGAATTCCCTCCTACCACTATCTGTCTGATGCGACAACTGCCTTTTCTACCACTCATTTCTCATGATAAAAGTGCAGCGAACTCAACATTGCCTTCCCTTTTTGTCACTTCTCTAATCCAACTGCTGTTCCTTCACCTCCAGCTATGCATGTCTAATCAAAACTCCAACAATACATGTCCAGTCAACTGAAGATATAACCTCAGACCTCCACCCATGCATGTCCAATCAACTGAAGATAAAACCTCAAACCTCTACCTATGCATGTCCAATCAACTGAAGATATAACCTCACCTGAACATTGAGCGCCCCTTCTTCTGGAAGACTTGCAGCTTGATTCATCACATTCAGGATAATGAAGCCTACAGAAACTATGCTTATACAGTATTTCTGCCAAAACGTCTTCTCAAGTGGTTGCTTTGGTTGAGCATCTTCTCCTACCTCTACTTCTGCCTGATTTTGAACAATGATAGTTCTTAAAGCCTGAATACAATATGCGAGTCCAACAATCACTTAGTTGACTGCAACTGAGAGAAGCACATATTACATTCCTTTCGGATGCAGAATTGCTTGCTCCATGTCCAAGAACAATTATGTTTTCCTTCTCCACGTAGAACTCAAAATGCTGTGGATGATTAAAGGAAGCTAAGCATCTTTCTTTGAAAGATGAAAGGATCATTTCATGATCGGGATTAAGCGAATTCTCTAGTATACGTAAAGTGTAAAAGCCTTCCTTTTTTATTAATGCCCAAAATTTTTGTTCTTTCTCAACTCTTTGATCATTTCTTGCTAATCTATGTTATGTGATTGTCATCTATAGAAGCGTCATTTAAACGTTTAGGCCTCTGCAGAACTTCCTCTTATAAACCAAAAAAATAAAATGATTTGAACATTGAGAGAGAATTACTACAGATAAACCCTTCAGGAAAACATATGAAAAATGAAGCTACAGAATATTGCCCTCAAGGAAAAGCTACAACAACATCAAGACTTCGTAGCGGAACTCAAAGCATGCCTACAAAGAACCAAGCATCCACCACCGCCATCTCCCGAGTTTAATCGATGCATGCCCTCTTGAAAAAAGAATTGCCCTTGGCGACGAGCGATAGAATAGGATGATCGTGCCCCATAGAGTAATATTGGGGATGATCGAACAGTGTGCTGTTTGGAAACACCCATGTTGGATAGTGAGCAAGAGTGTAGATTGGAGCTTATCCAATACCTATGCAATGCTCTCAAAAATGATGTCACCTATTGCAGTGAGGCCCCGGAGCTTGATACCGTGATTCCATACTTTAGCCGCCTCTAGTACCCATGAAGCTACTATATAAAAACATTCTAAGAAGAGTTCTTAATAAATCTTTGGGAACGGCAATCATCAAGTTCTGGTAAAGTATGTTCCTTTCTCACCTCCCACCTGATTGCAATGGAAATTTGTATGTGAGAAATAGCCCCGCTACCCACTACGATTACCCCATGTGTGGTCATATGTAGTCACATAATGCACCTTTGGGTCAAGAAACACCGACCACGCCATGCACAAGGCATGGAGACTACCTTAGGAATATGATCCTCATAACCCCACTGTACAAACATTCTAAAATCTAACTTTTCATTCAAACATACATGCACACATGCATGCGGTGCGCGCGCGCACACACGCACATATACAAACACACACACACACACACACATACATATATATATATATATATATATATATATATATATATATATATATATATATATATATATATATATATATATATATATATATATATATATAGTTTCAAAAATAAAAAACATGAGGTAATAGAAATAGTAACAACATTTCGGGATATAAATTATATACAATTGAATTTTAAAGAAACATTCTTCCAAAACGTAAAACCATCCCATGGGTTCTACAAGAAATACTATATGGAGATTTTATGCATTGTTGGAACTCTCACAGGCAACAAACCTTCAAATTCCAAAAGTAGGGTAGCTACATGTTTGTTATTTTACCACTGATCCATTGAGAAATAATTACCAACAACAATAGTACTAAACTTATTCATTAAGTGCAATTGAAATGTCTTCAAAAGAAAGCAACGGAAAACAAAATTATATGTTATTAATCACAATCTAACCTTCTAAAAATAAGAAAAATGTTAAAGCACTAATTTTGATCAATCCAATACATAATACTTTCACCTACACAAAGTAAACAATTCCAAACAAAAAGTTAATAACAAAATACAATGTAACAAGATTAAATGTTTCTTATATTCATCAAGGAGAAAATACAATAAAGACTACTTATAGTAACCAATATCACTCAAATCTCTCATGTTGGGAATTGAACTCACAACCTCCTAGCTAGAAGTATAATGGGGTAGCTACTTTTGACTAAAGCCATTGTTGAGGATTATTGCCTACTCCTGAGTCTTAAGGTGTGGTTATGCACCTCCTTCTAGGATTATGTGACATTCTTCCCCCCTAAATTGAGCACTGTCCTCAATGCTTACTTATGAGTCCTCTATGTAATTTAATTAACCTCATCGCAATGTCGAGTGCTTTCATAAGCCTCAAGTTCTGACACCTGGGCCTATTCTAGTCCTATCCAACCACCTCTTTGGTGCTCAAATGTCCATGTGCCTTCATCGTTGGAAATTTATGGACTCATCCATGGTCAAGCACCTCCCAAGGGTCTAGGATTCAACCTTGCTACCCCCATGTTTCAGAAGTTCCTATTCTTGGGTCTTATATTAATGTTGGGAATTGAACTCAGAGCCTCCCAACTAAAAGTATGATGCATTAACCACTTACTCCAAAAGCCATGGTTGAGAATTAATTCTAAATCCTCTCCCTTAAGGTTTGGTTCGCCCACCTCCTGCTAGGATTCTTTGACAAGTCACAATAAATTCTAGAAACTTTAACTTCTAGTACTTTCTATATGTGCATGACTTGCACCACCCCTTGGCCGAGCTATGTCACTGCATGATTGAATTAAGAAATGATATATGCCTCCGCACCCATTTGGTGCATGCACCCCCAAGAATTTACAAAATAGTAGGCTTGTTTCATTGGTTTAATAGTTGAAAAAGTTGGAAAAATCTTTTTTTGCATGCTAAGCCTTTGAGATGTCCAAGGTTGGCACACCCATGGAACCGAAATTCTCTAGGGTGGTTGTTCTCCCTCTTCTTCTTTGTCCGAACATTCCACAAGGTCGCCTTCTTAGGCCCTTGCACTCTTTGACCAATAGGATTTCAATTCCTTTTCTAACTTGTGAATTACTTTCTTTAGGATCTTCTAAAAAAGTAATTTCTATAAGAAAATCTCTGAATTTATTTTTCAACTACATGAGCTTCCACCGAAAGAATAAGGTTCTGATTCGTTTTTGTGAAATTGAACTATCATCCGGTCACATACATAGAAACAATGGTCAATTGATGAGTGGCCTTATATGGAGGAGTCCATTGATCGTTGTGATCACCAATAGTATTCTGTAAAAAGGAGTGATAAACCTATTTGAAGCCAAGATCTGCTCCAATGTTTCCCCTACGGTGAGAGGTGCTGAGAAGACAAAATTCTGTAAAGTCTCTTTTGGCGTTCATCCGACATGTTTTGATCTCTTGACGGAAAATGAAGTCAAGGTTGACAATTTTATCTCGAAGTCATTCTCCAACGATTCTTGCTCTCAAAGGACAAGAGGTACCTCTAAAAATTGAGAGAAATGACAATCATTTACCCAAACTATGGTCTTTTTCCGATGGGGTCTTATACCTCTTTTCGTTGTTTTCTTCTGATGGAGCCTCATTAGTTCTCCCTTGATCGGACTCCTCTAGGAATCACAATCCACCAATTTTCCTTTTAAGAACCTCTTTTAGCAAAAGATCCAAGATCTAGATCAAGACTCATGTTGTTTTGAGCGGTGACTATCTTTACTAGTGGCAACGCCATCCTCCTTGCTGGTAGAATACCCTTCTTGGGTATCCTCCTTGCTTGTAGTATAATCCTGCATTATTATTTCCCTGTCACTCTAATCCATCAACTAGTTCTTTCCTTCAAGGTAATCTAAATGATTGATTTCCTTCTCTAAGTTGTTTTAAATATTTCTCTTTAGGAAATATCTCAAATGAGAGAGACCCATTTCTAGATATCCTTTTGAGACTCCTCTTCACTACATCTTAGCTCCATGAATCCTTCTATGCTTGGTTTTGTGAATTAATTTTATTTCTTTTTTTTATTCCTCGAACATTTTTCTATAATTCACATGTCACACGTTTAAGGGGCCATTGTAGCTTGTTTTTTTCCGAGAAGTGGCTCACTCTCTTTATTTGTGTTCTTCTTGTTCTAGGTTTTCTACCTCAATGTTTAGTCTTTCATTCTATGTGCCTGCATGATACAATAGAAGTAGAAATTGGGTAAAATTTGAATAAATAGTTATTAATCCAAAGGTTATACTTCCCCAATGTCAATACATATGTTCGAGGGAAGTTTCTTATTAATGTCAACCCTGAGACAGATCTTCGGGTGCCATCTTGCATTAAAAAATTAAGTTGAACCTTGGTAGATGAGACCACCCAGGTCTTTCTAGATTTCAAGGGTCGATGAAAAGGAGCAACAATATCCCTAATCAAACCATAAATTAAGAAAGGAAGGATAGGGATCTCACCCTTGAGCAGATAACGAAGCGATAAGAATTATTTCAAAGAAGCACTTGAAAATGCAGATAGTTGTGCCTATGAGCTTCAAAGCTTTGACGTACAAAACTTGAAGGTCCATTTCATGACTTTCAACGGCTAAAATAACACGGTTAGCATATAGAAATTCTCACGTGTGGTGACAAGATCACGAGGGAACCATTCTTTCTTAGAACCATTGTTCATTGTTCAAGATTCTTTCTTAGAACCATTGTTCATTGTTCAAGGGATTCAACGATGGCCTTGGACCAAACAATTCTCCGATGAGGCAAACTCTTTTCAATTCCTCTCGCTTCTTTAGAGTATTGGCCCTTGGGAAAGAACTCAATGGAGGTGTGACCCCAAAAAAGCTAAAGGAACGAGCCCAACGTGTGTCCTCCGCCACAATGTCCACGTTACTAATCACTTAAGATGGAATGGCACCTACCATCCCCTGATGAGGAAGGAAGTGATAGGTAGAGAGAAAGGAGAAAACAAGAAAAGAAATGAAAGAGCTAACTGAAGAAAGGATGGGACAGAGAGAGAAAGAAAGAGAAGGAGACCACTTCCCCACACTTAAAGACCCACCACCAAAACACTGTCCTGATCGCCCCAAAAAGAAGTACTAACCAAACGGAAGAGAGAACAAAAGGCCAAGCACAGTAGCACATCCTGTATAAGCTATCAAGCACAAGAACCTGTCCTTGTAAGAAAGCGATGGCCTTGGACACCCTAAAAGACCTCTCTTATATGTAACCGATGACCCAAGGAAAAGAAAACGACAACCCTTGCCGCACAAACCACTGCTGTAGGCAGAAAAGATAGCTTGGCAATGCCAAAATAGTTACACGGTGGCCCTCGAGAAACAAAGGTGCCGAAAGGCACCACAAGGGGAACGAGAATCCAAAGAAAGACTTCACACATTAACACTCTCATCCTTCCTTCACTCCACCTTGGCTTTCTATCTAGATAACCTTGGTGCTTGGTGGTTTTTCCTACTACGTGGAATAGTGTCTAGCTATAAGGGGAACAGTAATAAATTGCATGCTTCTAGATAACGGACTAGCTACAAATGCTCTCCAATGTTAGGACGATGATAGAATACCGAGCATATGTGTTGAGTCTTGTGTTCCTCACTTTTTGTGGGCATGTTGATTCTCCCTTGAATCATGGTTAGATGCCTAGCAATTGGAACAAAACTCGTCAATGCCTTAGTGTCTTATACATTGATGGTTGGGCAGGCTGGTACTCGGTGGCGTTTCCTCACCTTGCCCACTCACTCAACAAGGTTATCGGTGTATGTGGGGAGCCACTTGTCTCTAGGGAAATAGAAACTTAGACTTGTCTCCAGGTCAGCCCGTTGTCGATAGATGGTTCCTCACCTTTTTAAGTTAAGTTTTTCATTTGGCCCTCGAACCAAGTGAGCTTACGTCATGCTTGCTCTCCACTAGTTCAAGCGAGTTTTTCCCTCTAAGTTCATGGTCATTCATTTCCATGTCGCTAGGCAAAGAAGTCCTCCCCTTGGAATGGAACATCATATCCACATCCAAATAAGGCAATCTCATTTTAGGGCCAACGGGCATTGAAGTCACATAGGCTGCATTAATTCATGTCCATTCGGGTGGGGGCCTCTCTCCGTGAAACTAAAATGGGAGCAACAGAAGGACGTCCACAATAGGTTTGGTTATAGTTCTAAAACGATGTTGTTGCCATGTACCAACACATAAACGTATGCTCAGCCTTAGATTGTAAGGTGACTTCTTCAAAGGTAATAGTCTTTGTTTTCTTAGTTACAAATAAATTGACCTCAAGCGCCGAATGGCTTATGACAAGTAGGTACTCCTAGCTACTGATACTCTTTCTTAGGAGAGGAAATATATCGGATGATTGAAATATCGCGATGGACTTTACTACAATTGACCATCTTTGAAGGGGACATAATGAGGTCCATTACAATTTTACAAAGGTGAATATTATCACGAATCAAATGCACTCTAAACATCCATAACATATGGCATCCCTTGAATCATACATTGAGAGACACTTCAAAGAGGTATTTGAACCATTTTTGAGGTTTTGCAACTTAGTATTTCTCTTTTGGAGTGAAAGCACAACATCAGGGAAGACCAAGAGTTAAGATACCTTCCTCTCTCCTACCCAAAAGCTCCCATTCTTTTATTAAGTAAAAGAGAATGTGATGATTGAATCTAATAAACACTTGGGAACAATTTCTTCAAGGGGGGAAAGCAACTGCATGCTTAATGTCCCTCTGGAATGTACTTAGGAGTGATTCTGATGCGATGTAGAAGAACTGGATGTAACAGGAAATTCCACGTTTGATGGGATACTATGTCGGGGAATCCATCATTCCAACAGTTTTTTCTCATTCTGGGAAAACTCACACTTTTTTCTCTAGGGATAATTACGCGCAAAATAACTGAATCACCCACCCGAGCAATGAGATGTTAATCGCCCCCTCTGTTTATCTCCCTACTCCTTTTTTGTACATTTTCTCTTCCTAATAAAATTCTGCGTTTGCCAGATGTTTCGTTTTTTTTTGTTTGTACGGGTGTGCTTAAATATTTAGATGTACTGCGTGTGCTCTAGTGTGTGTGTGTCTCCGTGTGTGTTTGAGAGAGATCGGATAGAGAGAGATGAAAAAGTGCCTTTTCGACCTCGCCACCTTGCTCGAAAGCGAGAACCAAACAGAATGGAGGCTTTATTAATGTACTTCAATATCATGAGCGATGCAGCAGGATGATTAATGTACCTCGTGATTCTCTTTTCAACACAAAATGACATGACAGAAAACAGAAAATGTAGCAGCGTACATTCACCTCTGTGTTTTCTCGAAGGTTTTTGCTATACTTCAACACGTAATACAAGGTTTCACTCTACGCTAGCTTTTTTATCTTTCACTAGTGTGTATACATATATGTGTATGTATGACTGATATTGATATATATATATATATATATATATATATATATATATATATATATGTATATATATATATATATATATATATTTATTTATTTATTTATATATATATATATATATGCATGCGTGTGTGTGCTTGTTTATGTATGTATGCGTGAGTGATGTATACACATACGTATGCCGATTGAATTGGAATTTTTGTTCATTCATCACCATTTCGTTTGATTTATGGATGTAAGAAAAGTGTTTCTAACAAGTATGAAAGATATTTGAAAGAAATGTACTGATTTGATAAGAGTTTACATTGAATCGTATGTCCTGCTTGCACGTTTGTGTTAGAACGAAACAAAAGAAACAGACTACTTTTTGGTACCCGCGTGTTTATTGCAGTCGAGCAACTCCCTTAGCTTTGGGGGAAATAAAAGAATTCGGGTACACAAGGTATGCCTGCAAGACACAGAGAGACGCAAAGAGAGACAGAGAAAATATAAGTCTTTTACTTTAGATCTGCATAGGAAAAACAAGAGTTGTTGATCCTTAAGAGAAACTGAAAAAAAACAGAACGTTCCACCAAAGCTTTATCTTGCTTATAGTTTGAATTTTGAAAGAACAATTGTATAGGTGAAGGACATAGTACTCATGTGATTCCCCATTTCCCACAAAGCAAGGGTTAAATTTTCTAAAAATAACACTTCAAAAGGACTGACCAAAGAGGACTGAGAAACAATACTATCTGTGTCCCTCATCCAAAGTTCATATAACTTTTTCATTAGATACACTTTATTTGATGTTTTTTCTTTTTCACATTTGTTGCATAACGTCTTCCAAAGCTCCTCTACACTTCGGTAGTCCAATTCTATAAAGTAAACATTATCTGCGAGGTGCAATCAAATGGTAGGCCTAGCCATTTCATCCAACTCATTACAATCATCTGCATCCATGTCATTAGGATTCTTTGAGATTCCATTTACTCACTTCCATTTCCTCCTCTAAATCACCACATCTTAATGTGATGCTTCCATAGAGAAAAACCATCAAATTTTTGAATCTCAAAATGGTCTTTGCACTCCAAGCTATAGTTGCATCTGCAAACACTAGTATTGAAACTTGACCCACCATATGTGAGTGAGATCTTTGATGCCATGATGATCGAGAATTGTCCAGAATGATAATGGAGCTATAAGAGTTCAAACACCATTAAGGCTCAGAAAGGGATGAACAAGTGTAAAGCTCTAGGAGGAGCTAAGAGAGTCTCCCTAGAGAAATGGGTTGATGAACAATAATGACCAACCAAAAGGATTATGTGAGAATATATTTTCTTACATAATCATTTTGGTTGATCATTACTGTTCAAGGAGTAAATCGACCACTATATAGTTGACAAAACAAAAATCTAGGAACAATGTTGCTAAAGTGTCCTCTGCAAAATGAGCATATGAACAATGTGAAATGCTCATAAAACTACAAGCAATGACATGTTAATCACATAGACAATCATTGAATCCACTACATATAATAAGCTAACAGAAAGAAGCCAACTTGGCTTATGGAGCACCTATGGAAAACTAACATAATACATCTCGATGGCAAGGCTGGGTAAGTCTTGCACTTCCATCACCAACGCAAGGCCGACATATGGGTGTATTATAGTTAAGAAAACCTCACCGCAACCCTCTTTATCAACATGAAAGGCTTTATACAAAAATCATAACCGCTATATCAATAACCACATGGATGTACATAAGCCGTATCCACAAAAGCGTACATAGTGTGTATGTGCTCAATATATTTAGTAAAATGGCACAACTGCTTGACTTCATAGGGAAAACAATAGCCAAAAGCACTTGCAAGTGTCTCTCAACTCTATCCTTCTGTCTCAAAAAAACCTACATAGACTTGCAATGGGTGCTCCCACCACAACTAAAACTAGTGTGGCTGAAAAACATAGCCCTAAAGGTGAATATTCATTGTTATAGAAGTACAAAGAGCACTCTTATTGATGTTCTTCAACCTATGTAAAGAGAACTACATGCAAAATTACTCCAAAATGCCTCCAAGAATCACCCCAAAAATGCTTCAAAATAGGCTTTGAAAGCAAATAATGAAGCTTTGAGGGATCAAAAAATTTGAGGGTAATGTTAACCTTAGTCTTTCCCCTTCTTTACACACCACAAGAGTGTATCTTAGTGGAAAGAGATCTTTTCGATTAAGCGAGCACTAGGCAAAACAAACTAAGATGGATGATCTTATAGGAGGTGTTGGGAACCTCCATGTTCCGATTCAAAAGTTATGATCCAAGTGAGGTTTTTTGAGGGCAACATATCAATATGAACTCTCCTTCTAGACAACTTGTCGGTGATACCCTCATAGTAAAAAACCAAGATATAGGCACCACACAAAGTAGTTGGCATAAAGGCTACAAAGTATATAGAAGAGCACAAAGACATATTTCCTAGGTGTTACAAATGTGATAAAAATATAGAGTCTCCGACGGACCAAGCCACTATATGTTTTATTAAGGAACATATACAAAAGTGTCTAGTAGCGCTTTGGCCTTTCACATGCACACTAACAGTAACAAACCCCTACATCAAAAAGGGAAGAAAGTTATATATATATATATATATATATATATATATATATATATATATATATATATATATATATATATATATATATATATATATATATATATATATATATATATATATATATATATATATATATATATATATATATATATATATATATATATATATATATATATATATAAGTGAGCACGTACTTATATATATATATATATATATATATATATATATATATATATATATATATATATATATATATGAGTACGTGCTCACTTTTATATATATATATATAAGTACGTGCTCACTTTTATATATATATATATATATATATATATGTATATATATATATATATATATATATATATATATATATATATATATATATATATATATATATATATATATGATTGGTGCAAAAGGATGAACTTTCATGTATAACATTTCGATATTGCATTTGGAGGCCAAAATGTGCTCAAACAAAACTCTGAAGCCAGAGAGTGAAAATGTTTTAACTCTTAACTACCTTGAGTATGCTCAAGAATTTTCATGTGATTTTGAGATCATAACTTGAGGGTTGTTGATGAGTCCCTAGATGAAGAAGCTTAGATCAGTGACACAATATAGATATAAAAGCTAGGGGAAAAGGCTACTTAAGAGGGAAAGAAATGTCCCCATGGTCATTATTGTGTTTGCACTCACCACTAGCAAAATATATCAACCTCGAGTCAAATAGAAGTGCAATAAATAAGTGCACTTCCTATTTGATTGTTTGGAATACCTCTTTTCTAATTTAAATTACTCAATAATCTGAAGCTTTGAAACACAAATACGCTGAATCATACCTCAATGTTGAGGTAAATAAGTGCAATTCCCATTCTACTATTTGGAATACCTCTTTTCCACTTCAAGTTACTCAGGAATCTAAACATTTACAAAGAAATATGTCATACGTTTATATACACCTTTGAAAGGATAAAATTAATTTCCTTGTGTATGATAGGGTTAATAATAAATATGCTAGGTATTTCACACTGCTCTCTAGAGTGAAGAAATCAAAACTCTCCCCTTCCTAGAGGTGATCACTTCCTTTTAGAGCCCTTACGCTTTATTTCTCTCTAGAATTCTAGGGTCCTTAAATGGTCATCTTCCCACCTTTCATTGATGAAAATTCTCTAGAGGCTGCCTTAGCTTCCCACTCTCACCAAAGGTGAACTTAAAAAAAAATGATATGTGAGAATAGAAAGAAAACACATTTCTTAATGCACTCTAGAACTCAAAAAACAAGATTTTGATCAAAACGTTAGGTCAAATCAAGCTTTTGGGTATGAAATAGGATATGAAGGCCTCTAAGGTCTATTGTATATTGAAACCCTTGTCAATTTTGCTTCAACAATTGGTTATTAGCCTATTAAAGTCTTGGCCAAAAATAGATGATACTTAGGGTTCATGATAATTTATCAGACAACACCTAAGAAAAATGATACTTGACAAGTGTCATCATAATTGGCCCATGATACCTATCACACGTCATAACACTTGGTAAACATCAAAACTAATTGAAGATAATCATATTTCATTGATGTCATGACACTTGGGAACTGTTGGTGATACCTAGAGCTCATAATACATGATAAAATGATCAGCCTCATAATTCTAGGAATTGGGCAATCATATGATAGATCACCAAGGGAATTCCATTCTAGTGGTAGATTTTCTATGAAGATAGGATTATGGTGGGTTTCCAAATGATGTTGATCCTTAACACGTTAATGTTACCATGTTCATACTATAATGAAGCCCAAGACCGATGCCATAATGATAACTTTCTATGAGAAAGTGGCAATATTCTTTTGCAAACGGAGTTATATCTTTGGACCCATGGAGATGAACACAAAACGCTTCATGGAAGTGAGATGAAGGAGAAGAATCCCTAAGGAATTTATTGAGAGTATCCGCTCATTGTTTTGGAATTAAACATTCTTTGAAATTTGGAGAAGGAGGTCAATGACTTGGATTACCTAGGGTGAATGATTCATTATGACTATGCCAATGATACGAAAAATCCATAAGACTCGACTAGCAAGAGAGACAATCAAGAGGGATACACCAATAGCAAAGAGGATGGATTCACCACCAATAATGCATAACGAGGACAATGAAATCTTGATGATTGGATCCACAATTCTCGATAGGATAGGGGACTCATTTTTGAAGAAGAATTTTCACAAAAGAAAAGAACGAGCTAAGATATCATGGAAAATCCCCCTTAAGGGTAAACTATTATGTCAGGAATCCTCCACCTCTAAGACAAAAGATGATGGGAAAAACAAGAAGAAGATGGACAAGGCCCCTCGTTGCAAAGAACTTAACCTCCAATAAAGATAATCATTTCTTTCAATGTTATACAATTTTTGGTCCCCTCAAGAGCAACCATTATCCACCAATGGATACTTGATAAAAGCTTAATCAAGGACTTCATATGCCCTCAAGATATCAATATTGACAGGGATGACCTTCAAAAGAGATTGAAATGTATTTCCTCATCCGATGCCTAGCTCTTGACAATGCACCTCAGGGAAAATGTAATGTAGTCATCGACATTAATAGTACTTGATATGCTAGAATTGTTGATACCCAAGTGGATTAGAACCATTGGTCGATTGGTGCTTCCTTTGGAGGTCCTTTTCAATTCACCATCATCTCCCTTTGCTCCCAATATTGATCTAGAAAGAAGTGCCACTTGGAAATTATTGGACTCTTTGCCCCTCAATGTCCTTCTTTGTGGGGACTTCAATATGGTAGAGAGGCTTTCTAATAGATGGGGCAATAGAGGGTAGGTGATTGGTGTTTATGAGAAGGATTTCTAGGATAACGTGAAGCTCTACCTAGATGTGGTGGAGATCAAACATGAGGCTAGTTTCTCTTGGTTGAACCTCTAGTCTCGAGTTGACTTGAGGAAAGCTAGACTTAACAAGAGCTTATTGCACATAGAATCATCAATAAGTGGGGCCTCCATTCCCTCTACCTATCTGTGGAGCATGTTATCTGTGATGACTACAGAGTGGTGCTTAACTTCAATCCAGTTATCAATCTCAAGAAAGCCCCTTAGTTGCATGCCAATCCAACAACCTTCTCCTTCCCATCAATCAAAGAGGAGATTACGACAATGTGGGATTGAGGCTTTTCCACCCACTCCTCAGTGGCCAGTTGAAGCATGGTGGTCAAGAACACACAAGACATCTTGTTTAGGACTCAAAAGAATTTTCAAAACATTCATTGAACTAGAAGGGAAAATCTTTATCAGAGAATAAAGCATCTTGAGGAAGAAGTGAACGTGGGTCAATCTCAATACAAGAGTTAACTACAAAAAAATAGAGGCATGGTGAGATAAAAAGAAGAAATTAAAAGAAAGAATCTATAGGTATACTTTTAAGATTTGTGGGCGGGAAATGTAGAGAAGCCTCCTAAAAAGATGTGCGGCCTCCTTAAGAACAAGCGATCGAAGGAAGCAATCCCCCCCCCCCAATGAAGAAGCCCTTATATGCAAGAGTTTCGAATTTCACATGTACACATTCAAAGTAGTTGCATTTGCACCCATGTGCAAACGTGCACTACATTGATAAACATTTATACTTTCCATCATTCAACTCCACTAATGCGTAGCGCTCCATCCACCTCAAATTAATATTTTTACCTCTTATAAAGTTCTCTTGAAACTAGAGTTTCATCTTTTCAGCACTCAAATTTTTTTAAACCTCTTATAAAGTCCTCTTGAAACTAGAGTTTCATCTTCTCAGTACTCAAATTTTTTTACAAGGTGTAAAATTAATAAGTTTTTATCCCTTTTTGAGTCCTGACGGTGGACTAAGGTCCGCTGTCTAATTCCATTCCAAGCAACACCATTAAATTCAAGTCCCAAGCTTATTGAACTGTGAAACACATATCAAAATCCCTCTCCTAATAGCTTTGCATGGCATACACCCGTACCAAGCACATCAATGGCGACTCACTTTACCTTATTCATCCGATCCATTTCTCTCCATCTATTCTTTGTCTGACTTTTCTCTAAGTCAATGTCGAAAGCAAACAAAACACTACATTCTTATTTGACTATCCATTGTATCATAAGAGTGTTCGGCCCTCTGCCGATGTCAATCATATGAATCTTATTAAACAATAATCTCTCTCTCTCTCTCTCTCTCTCTCTCTCTCTCTCTCTCAGGATTACCATCATTTCTCTGTGTGCAAAGACAACTGAAATTTTGTTTCCAAAGTTGCGTCAAGTATGCTCTCTGAAAAACTGTGCTGAATATTGTAACACAAAGCTCATCCTTTAAACGAAACAAACATAATCCTAAGCTATTTTTCTGTCTCTGCCAAACTTTTGGTTCAAGTTCAGGTTTAAAGACCATCATCAACTTCTTTCTTCCAATTAACTACCCCTAGCATCAATCAACTTTTTTGTTATTGAAAAATACAAATCACGCTTCACAGAAAATACTTTTTTATGCATATACAAAAAAGCTTTCACAAAAACATATGCAAATAAGTGAGACGGCAGCGTTCATCAGTACTGCACAAAAGCTCAAACTGATAGGAGTACCCGATAATTTGAGTAGAGCTTCAATATCGAACCAAGAGCGAAATTTTCAAAAGCCAGAAATTGGATTTTTTCTTGACTTTCGTTAGTTCATCGATTCCCAAATCCCTTTATCTTGCTCAGCTAGAAGGAAGTGCAACTCTATTTCTCATGGACGAGACGTAGAAAAGGACTCCCTTTAGCTTTTTCGAACTCTGTCGATTGCAGATGAAACAGGTCAGAGAGATACTTTCGCTCCAGTTTTACATTTAGGCTCAGAAAGGGCTTGATTTCGCTTCACATTTGCGGAAGAATTGAATGGTGATGCTCGCAAATGTACTCTGCACTATCTGCTATGATGATAGCAATGAGGATCAAGAATTATTCACAACATCAATACCTGTGGAAGCGAATTACTTCCTACAAGTCAAAAAGCCCCTAATTCCAGATGTTCCTCATCACTGCCCTCCATTCTTCTTCCAAGTAAAGTGTGCAACGATACCACTAATAGGAAATTGCACAGAGAATGCATTATAGCAAGATGAGTTCAGTTCTCTCTCTCCAGAATCTCTCCCTTCTCTTTATTCGAGGAGGTCTTCCCTGTGTCGCTACATCTGAGTCGGGGATGGGGGCCTAGAAGACTTGCTCGCTTAGAAGCCAGAATCTATCTGCCGCTTCATTTTCCAAAAAGGACTTATACGTGACCTTTCAATCAAAGATTCTGGTGAACTGACCCTGGAGGACCAATGCGATGAGATACCGAATGCCTCCGGCAGGTTGTTTTACCACACAACAGCAGCAGCCCATTGTCTGCTTTCTTTTTCGCTTTAAATGCATACTACTTCGCTGCGTGCGCTCATCTTGTATGCCCTCTTTTAGAATAAATCTGCCACAATAGCGCCTCATCATAATTTTTATGAATGAATATATTAGCCTTCTACCCTTGTATGCATGAAGAATCGCGAGAAAGAGTCTGCGTCCATCCAGAATGAACTAGCCTCTTTCATCTAGAGCATCCTAACTGTGCTCTCTGATGTTCTACCTTTGAGATTTCATTCGTACCATTTCCCTTTTCAGCAGCGCCTTTCCCAATTCTTCATCTTCTCTGATCAAAACCTCTGGAGTGGATTGTTTTAAGATCTTTTGTACCCGCTCGCTTTCTCTAAAGCTTCAGTACAGCACATTCCCCTTCCATTGCCTCCTCGAATTCGTGCCTCTCTTTTCGTTAAGTACCGAAATCTGTCTGATGCGCAAACTGCCTCTTCTCCCACTCACTTCTCATGCAAAAAGTGTTGCGAACTCAACGAAGCCTTCCCTTTTTATCACTTCTATTGTCAAGCTGGTGTTCCTTCACCTCCACCTGGGCATGTCGAATCAAACCTCCACCTAGGCATGTCCAATGCACTGAAGATATAACCCCTAACCTCCACTCATGCATGTCCAATCGACTGTAGATATAACCTCAAACCTCCACCTATGCATGTCCAATCAACTGAAGATATAAACTCACCTTTCCATGAGTGCCCCTTCGTCTGGAAGACTTGCAGCTTGAGTCATCACATTCAGATAATGAAGACTAGAGGAACAATGGTCATCCAGTATTTCTGCCAAAACGTCTTCTCAAGTGGCTGATTTGGTTGAGCATCTTCACCTGAGCCTACCAGCCTTATTAGTCTTCCCTTGATGGCGCTCCTCTAGCCATCACAATTCACACATTTCCCGTTTAAGAACCTTTTTTAGCAAAAGAATCAAGATCTAAATCAAGAATCATGTTGATTGAGCTATAACTATCAAAGTTTTCTCTTTACTATTGGCAACGCCATCCTCCTTGCTGGTAGCATACCGCTCCTGGTTATCTTTTTTTTCTTAACATAAAGGAAGTTCGGCCTTAGCCTACTCTCCCAGACTTGAATTAATTAAAAGAAAATTACAAGAGAAGGGGACTAGTGCCCACGAGGTCCCCCGAATCCCACATAGTGGGGGTAGCTTTTATAGAGACTAAATGGCATTACAAAAGGGTTAATCATCCTCTCATCACCCTCATGCAGGGCCCACATGGGTTAGGCGTGTTGTTGATAAAAAAAGAATACTTGATGATTCCTAAAACGGGGCAGGGGGGGGGGGGTTCTTATAATTAGCGATCCTTTTGCCAAGGAGGAATAGTGCATACTCAATCGACCACTCTATGAGGAAATCACCATAGCTTCCATCCTTCCAGAGAATCACGGGGCAATCGCTCGCTTCTCCCAGTAGCACTCGCTTTCAACTGATATATTTCTGAAGTCTTATTTTCCTTCCAATAAACTACCAGATCTTACGTGAGGTTATAAAGGAGGTTGATAAACCTTGCATCCTCATCACGTGGAGCCCATTTGCTTTTAAGCTTATTGTTGACATATTGTAGCTCTTTGTGATGTTTGAAGGGGGGGTTTTCTTACAGTTAGCAATTCTTCTGGCAAGAAGGAAAAGAGACTTCTCTATCGACCATTCCTTGGGGGTATTGCCAAAGTTTTGAGCACATCTTTCTCGCCAAATCTTCCAAAGGATCTCTCCCCTAATCGCATTCCACAAAGCCGCAGAGCAACCGATTGCTTCACCAATGAGGGCTTGCTTCCAATTGATTTGTTCTTAGAGTCCCAGAGAACGACTTAGGACTCGTCATAACCGAAGGGATTTAGGGCAAGCAAAGAACAAGTTAACAATATCCTCTTTGCTATGGCAGCATCGCTTGCACCAGGGCAGAACACCACAGATCTTGTTAGCTTTTGCATTGGTCCATATTCCACGGTGTAGAATTTGCCATAGGAGAACCAACTTTTTGTTTTCAATAAGAGGGTGCCAGATAGACATAAAATTCATATCGCATCGAAGTCGCGTCCAGTTGAGACACCATTTCTTGTTGAGACTGATGTGAGAGTCCTTCCAAGTATGGAAGCTTGGAAAGGCGGTTACCATTATACCAATTAAGGCCCATAGGGTTCTGAGAGTCTTGTCCCATAAATAGTTGGATTTTAGAACGGTCCCATACATGATGTCTGCTCAATAAAACATTCCATTCCTCATATGTGACCGCAGCAGCAATGTCAAGGTCCTCAAAGTTCACCCATCTACAAAGGTCCTGTTTCTAGAGGTCCTTCCATTGTTTGAATCCCTTGTTCCAGAGTCACTTGGCACTCAAGACATTCCAAGGCTCCACGTTTCTCAAGCCTTCGATCGGGAACCAAATAGAGTCATTTTGTCTTATACCGGCAGCCCACTTCCAATCTTCAGTGATTCTGATGTGAGGTTTGAATATGTTCCAACTCAACCACAAGGATCTAACCAGGATCGATCCTTTGGGTGAGATTGGAATTGGAGCAAATAAGAGGGTGAGGATGTCGAGGTTTTTCCATCCAGGGTAACCTTCCAGAGTAATCGCATTCGTGTTTCTGAAAATTAATGTGGCCCAAGAGGAATCTCTGTTGCACTAGGCCTTAGTCAACCACTTTGCCGCAAGTTTATTGGCCATGCTGCGAATGTCCATAATACCAGACCACCATCCTCCTTTCGGCTAGTGCAAATGGACCATTTGATTTTAGGCACTCGCCTCGTCTTATGGTCCCCACTCCAGAGAAATTTCCTACAATTAGTTTCTAATTTGGCTAAATTGTGAATCTTCGGTCTCCAACAAGAAAGGAAGTATATGGTTGAGGATATGAGGAACGTATTGATCACCATGATCCGGCCAGCAAGATTGATTTGCAAAGCTCTCCAATAGCTAAGTTTATTGTTAAGTCTAGCTAGGACCCAAGCCCACCTTTGTTCCATAGTAACACCGAATCCCAAGGGGATACCAAGACTGCGAACGATCTGACCTGTTTGAATGCTTTGGCATCCCTGTACAGTGAGGATATTGAGATGATTTCCTTTGATAGCCCTGAACGCACTCTTGGAATGGTTAACTGTGGACCCGGAGGCCTCACAAAAGGTGTCGAGGCACCACCAAAAGGTTTCCAAGCTCGTATTGTCATTGTGAACAAAGGCATTTTTGTCATCCGCAAATAGTCTCATGGTCATTTGCCCAAAGTTCTATGGCAAATTTATGCCTCTTATGTGACCAAGCACCAACTATTGCTCCACAAGACGGCTCAGTCCTTCAGTGGCGATAGCGAAGAGTAGTGGTGCCAGTGGGCAACCTTGCCTGATAAATCATTTTAGTATGATTTGCTTTGAAAGTTGTTCGTTGACATTGACCTTGGTTGAAGCATTACCAAGGAGAGTGGAGATCATCTTGAGGAATCTCTGACTACACCCGAGGTCTTTTAGCGATTGTAAAATATCGTCCCATTCCAATCTGTCATAGGCTTTCTCAAAGTCAATCTTGAGGAAGACAATGTCCTGATTAGATTCTTTAGCGAATTCCAGACCTTCCCAGATATCAATGATGGCTTCCAATATTGACCTTCCCTTAATGAAGCCTTTTTGGTCCTTGCTAAGCCACTGGTTTAAGTGACATGATATCCTATTGGCAATGACTTTAGCCAGAATCTTATACCCGTTTGAAGCATTGTAATAGGTCTCCAGTTCTCAATTCTAGGCAATCAATGATATGGCCCTTATTGTTCCACCTATCAGAGGGGTCCTCCACCATATTGAAGTCACCGCAAATCATGATATTATTAGAAAACAAGTCTAAGGAGGACCAAGTATCGATCCTCGCAGCGTCCTCATTTGGAGCATACATAGAAATCAAGGAGAATTGCAAGGGGGTGCTGAATGTAACTTCCAAACACCTATGGTTTCTGTCTTCCCTGGTGTAGTCAAGCTTAGTAGCCCAGAGGTGATTGACTCCTATGGCAGTTCCACTAGAGCCACGCCGATGGGTTGTGGAAAACCACACATGGGAGTGAGAGATGCCCTTAAGTCTTTTTTGAAGATCTTCTCCTTCAATTTTAATCTCCAAAAGAAAAATGAAGTCCGGGTTTAAACTTATGTCGCGGAGCCATTGATCAATAATGGTGGCTCTTGTGGGGTCAGTTAGCCCCCTAGTGCTTAATGAAACGATGATCATTTTCTTGCGCTTCCCTCCTTCCGGGGGTGGGACTTCTCTTTTTTCCTCTTGGAGTCTTCTTTCTTTCTTGGGGATTGTCTTGACCATGCATCTTCGGTTTAAGGGGGCTTTTCCAAGGCTTTCTTGCCAACTGTTTTCCCTTGCGGAAAGCTTCCTGTGGGGGAGATGGAGAGGCCGTTTCTAGTATTGTTGTTCCAATGATGGAATTTTCAATGTCCATATTGTCCCTAGTACTTGTGGTGAATCCATCTTCTTTGCTAGTTGTATAGTCCTCTTGATTGACCGCGTTAGAGGAGGGCCACTCCAAGGGTAAGTAACTTGTGCCAGCAAAGTCCTGAATTCCTCCCGGATAATCAAGCTCATGAACCTCCTTCTCAAGGTTATAGTATAAGTTATTGAGTGACTTTTCTGGAGTGTGGGTTTTCTCTAAATGTCTCCCTGGGCTTGAGCTTCTCTTAGGGCTATCTTTCCTTCTTCTTCTAACCTCTGTAAATCCTTCTGAATCGGTTTCTCGGATTCGGTCATCCTTTTCTTTCTCTTCAATGGTTGGGCTGACCTGCTTCCCCTTGAGCGTTTGGTCCTTGCTGGCTGCTCCTTGCTTATTCTTCTGCTTCAAGGGGCAATCTTTTATTCAATGGCCTTGTTGACCACATTGAAAGCAAGCATTGGGTAGATTTTTAAAAGAGATCACTTGAACCCAAGATTCCCCTTCACCCAAGTCGACAAAAATCTTCGAGGGGAGAGGCCTACTAAGGTCTGCTTCCACACACACTTGAGAATGCCAGCGGGCATTAAATGAGTGTTTTGTATCCCTCATAAATGAAACCCCCAACATCGCCATGCAAGGCTAGCGGCTTGCCAATCGGAGAGACAATATCCCACAAAAAGCCATAAAGGAAGTAAGGGAGATTGGGGAGCTCAACCCAGAGCGGGTATCGAAGGGGTTGCGAGTTGTCGGGCATGAAATCGGGGCCCATTTAAAGAGGCACAGAGTGGCGTGATCGACTTGCCAAAACCCGACACTTAGGGCTTGGAGTGCCATTTCTTCATTGTCAAAGACTAGCAAGAGGTGTCTAGCTGGAAGGAATTGGCACTTAGTCACAACTATGCCGCGCGGGAACCACTCTTTGCGAAACCATTGGCGCACAGTATCCAACGGGGGCCTAGGACCGAACAACTGCCCAATGAGGCAAGTTCTCTTGAGCTCGTCTTGTGTTGAAAGGATCGCCTCATGATTAAGTGCAACCCGAGGGGCAACCACGGTCTCTAATGAGCAAGGGGCACCATCTGCCATGCTAGTGACGACTAGTGCTAAATTATTGATGATGAGGGAAGGAACCCCCACATCCATAGCTGCGGCCCCATGCGAACCGACAAAACTTCTTAAAGATGATCAAATGGACCGTAGAAACTTCTCAAAAAGTTTGCCTTATGATGACCCTTGAAAAAAAGCTATTGTTTTTAGAATGGGCTAAAGCACTTTACAGCAAACAACTGCCTGACGTCCAAGCTTCATTGAAAGCATGATTGTTCGAATATGGTGCTAGAAAAGTAAAAAACGGGTGAACTACTCGAGAGAGGCGCTGGTGAGACGATAGCTAACTCTTTGCAGACCCAAAGGCCGAATTAAAAGCTCACTCTGAAGTGATGGTGACAATCGTGGCAGGTAATTGATTCAGATAAGTGTCGATTCCCAAACTACTAAAAGCAAAGATTTAAACTCTGAGTATGACGAAATGTCGATAGCAGTGATACAACCTTGGGGCCAAGCGTGACGATATCACACGGGGCCAAGGCGGGACGATATCGCATGCAGAGGTGATACCATCCAGGGCCGAACGTGACGATATCACAAGGGCCTAGCGATACCACCAGCACAACACCTAAGACGATATGGCTTTGGGCCACGCGTGACGGTTCCAGTCGACAATACCTACCAGCTCCAAGCTTTATGTGAAGTATACGCCTTGCTTGTAGTATACTCCTCCATCATTTCCTTGTCACTCGAATCCATCAACTAGTTCATTCCTTCACAGTAATCTAAATGATTGATTTCCTTTTCTAAGTTGTTTTAAATATTTTTCTTTAGAAAATCTCGCAAATGGGAGAGCCCCATATCTAGATATCTTTTTTGGACTCCTCTTCACTACATCTTATCTCCATGAATCCTTCTAGATATCCTTTTGGGACTCCTCTTAACTACATCTTATCTCCATGAATCCTTCTCTGCTTGGTTCTGTGAACTAATTTTCATTCACTTTTTTTATTCCTTTTGAACTTTTTTTTTTTTGGATTCACATGTAACATGTTTTATGGCCATTGTAGCTTGTTTGTTGTCGAGAAGTGGGTCACTCTCTTTGTTTGTGTTCTTCTTCCAGGTTTTTTACCTCAATGTTTAGTCTTTCATTCTATGTTCCTGGATGCAACAATAAAGTTAGACATTGGGTTAATTTTGAATAAATACTTCTTTATCCCAAGGTATACCTCCCCAATTTCAATACTTATTTTGGAGGGAAGATTCTTATTAATGTCAACCCTGACAAAAATCTATGGGTGCCATCTTGCCTTGAAAAACTAAGTTCAACCTTGGTAGATGAGATCACTCAAGTGTTCTCTAGATGCCAAGGGTCAACGAAGAGGAGCAACAATATCCCTAATGAAGTCAAAAATTAAGGAAGGAAGGTTAGGGATCTAACCCTTGAGCAGATAACGAAGCGATAGGAATGATGTCTAAGAGGCACTTGCAAATGCACATAGTTGTGCTTATGACCTTAAAAGCTCTGACGTACAAAGCTTGAAAGTCCATTTCATGATTTTCAATGGCTAAAATTACATGGTCAGCATATAGAAATTCTAACTTGTGATGACAAGATCACTAAGGAACCACTCTTTCTTGAACCATTGGACTCAACGATGGCCTTGGACCAAACACTTTTTCGATGAGGGAGAATTTTTTCAATTCCTCTTGCTTCTTCTTTACAGTATTGGCCCTTGGGAGAGAACTCAATGGAGTTTTGACCCCAAAATGCTAGAGGAAAGAGCCCAATGCTTGTCCTCCGCCACATGGTCCACGTTACTAATCACTTAATATGGGATGGCACCTACCATCCCCCGATGAGGAAGGAAGGGATAGCTAGAGAGAAAGGACAAAACAAAAAAAGAAATGAAAGAGCTAACCAAAGAAAGAATGGGAGAGAGAGAGAAAAAAAAAGAGAAGGAGAGAGAAAGGAGACCATTTCCCAATACTTAAAGACCCACCACCAAAACATTCTCCAGGTCGCCCTAAAAAGAAGTACTAACCAAACGGAAGATAGAACAAAAGACCAAGCACAGTAGCACATCCATGTATAAGCCATCAAGCGAAGGCCACAAGAACAAACGCCCAAGCACAACAACATGTCCTTGTAAGAAATCGAAGGCCTTGGACACCTCAAAAGACCTCTCTTATATGTAACCGATGACCCAAGGAAAAGAAAACCACAACCCTTACCGCACAAACTACAACTGTAGTGAGAAAACTTACCTGTGCAACGCCAAAAAAGCAAGCATGGTCACGGTGGCCCTCGAGAAACAAAGGTGCCGAAAGGCACCACCAGGGGAACGAGAATCCAAAGAAGACTTCACACCTTAACACTCTTATTCCCTCTTGGATCCACCTTGGGTTTATATCTACAACACCTTGGTGCTTGGTGGTTCCCCCTACTACGTGGAATTGTGTCTAACTATATGGGGAATGGCAATCATGCATGCCTATAGATAACGGATTAGCTAGGAATGCCCTCCAACATTAGGACAATGATAGAATATGGAGCCCTCCAACATTAGGACATACATGTGTTGAGCCTTGTGTTCCTCACTTTCTGTGGGCATGTTGATTCTCCCTTGCATCATGGGTAGATGCCTATCAATGGGAGTGCCGCTGGTCAATGCCTTAGTGGGTCTTATACCTTGATGGTTGGGCAAGCTAGTACTAGGTGGCTTGTCCTTACCTTGCTCGCTCACTCAACAAGGCTATGGGTGTAAGTGACAATGGAGATTCACTTTTCTGAGGAAACTATAAGCGGCACCTTGATGGGAACTCAACACGAGGTCAGCCCATCATCGACAACTGCTCCTTCACCTTTTTGGGTTAAGTTTTGCATTTGGCCCTCGAGCCAAGTCAACTTAAGTCGTGCTTGCTCTTCACTAGCTCAAGGGGGTTCTCCCCTCAAGCTTCATGGTCGTCCATTTCCATATGGGCTAGGGAAAGAAGACCTCCTCTTAGAATGGATCATCATATCCACATCTAAATAAGGAAATCTCCTTTTAGGGCCAACCGGCATTGTAAGTCACATAGGCTGCAAGAATTCATGTCCATTGGGATCGAGGCCTCTGTTCGTGAAACTAAAATGGGGAGCAACACAAGGATGTCCCTCTGTGCTCCACAATAGGTTTGTTCAAGTGTCATAGCAACCAGCCCAATCTGAGTCAGAAAAAGCATGCAAATCTGGTGGTACTGATCCCCCCTTGGGATAAAACAACCCAAGTAGCCGAGTACCACTCAAGTAGTGAAAGATGCGCTTAACCGCCTTCCAATGCGTGACTCCTGGGCAATGCATAAACCTGCTCATCTGTGAGACAGCAAACTGAATATCTGGCCGAGTAATGCATAAGTAAATCAAGCATCCAACAGCCTGTTGATAGAGAATGGCATCAAATGCATCTCCAACATCATAAAGACTCAATCGTAAACTTGTCTCCATAGGAGTGGCAATAGGCTTACAGTCTTCAAGGCCAAAACGCTGCAATAATGTGTCAATATATTTCGTTTGACACAAAGCCATTCCACCATCAACTTGCATAAACTGAATGCCCAAATAGTGATGCAAATGCCCCAAATCTGACATCTCAAATGAGGCATGAAAATCAGCCTTGAAATCAACAATATGCTTCTCAATAGGACCAGTGAGGAGCATGTCCTCAACATAGACAACAATGATCATAAGCATATCATTAGCATGCTTAACATATAAGGTGCTTTCAGCTGGACTGTTCTCAAAACCATGTGCAACCAGATAGGCATGTATCTTCTCATACCAAGCACGTGGTGCTTGCTTTAAACCATATAATGCCTTCTTTAACCTGCACACCTGGTTTTCATGCCCTTTCTCCACAAAGCCACGGGGCTGAAAAACATACACTTCTTCATGCAAGTCAACATATAGAAATGCTGTTTTAATGTCCAACTGATGTACATTCCAACCATGATGGGCTGCAAGTGCACAAATACTCCGAACAGTAGTCATACGACATGTAGATGCAAAGGTCTCATCAAAATTAATTCCTCTTTCCTACGCATAACCCTTTGCAACAAGCCTAGCCTTATACCTGTCAATTGTACCATTAGGTTTACGCTTCAGCTTGTATACCCACTTAGTGCCAATGGCCTTCTTGCTAGGAGGCAAGTCACATAAAGACCATGTACCATTCTTCATTATAGCATCAGATTCAGATTGCATAGCAGCCATCCAATTTCCTGAATTCTGTGCTTCATCAAAAGAAACAGGCTCATTCTCATCATAGAGACTAGATGCAGCCATAGCATCGCAACCTGATGCAAAGGAGGCACTATGAGAGCCCGAGCGAGTACGATATGAAAAAGGTGCATCTAATTTGCTGTCACGCAAAGTCTGCACCAGCCATTTTGGCATAGTTTTTGCCTGCTCAATATCACCTCTCTCATCAATAAGTGCATCATGTAAATGTGCATCAGAAATGGAATGATCTGCATCATCATATGAAACCTGCAAAGGCTGAGAAGTTGCCTCATTAGGACCAGCACTAGACTGTCCACCTGTAAAAGGAGGCATCAAAGTATCATACATGTCTTTGGAGCTAACAGATGTCTCCTTAGTACATGAAAGCAATGGCTGAATAGCATCTTCCACAAAGACAACATCACGGCTAACCAGAATGCATTTAGTCTGTGGATGATACAGATGATAGCCTTTACTTTCAGAACTGTACCCAACAAAAATACATTTTACTGCCTTATCATCCAATTTTTTACGATGTTGTTCAGGCACTAGTGCATATGCCAAACAACCAAAAAGCAAGAGATGGTTTGTGGTCATGCCAAGCCTCATATGGAGTGATAGACTGTAGCGCTTTAGTGGGACACCTATTCAGTACATATGCTGCACACATGACAGCCTCAAGCCAGAAACTATGAGGTAAAGCCTAGCTCTTGACCATACACCTCGCCATCTCCATGAGAGACCTGTTTTTCCGTTCAGCAAATCCATTCCGTTGAGGTGTATATGGTAGTGTACACCGGTGTTTTATCCCACGTTCAGCCAGAAATGCATTAAAATCAGAAGACATATATTCCCCCCCTTGATCAGAATGGAGGGTGCCCATTTTACATGCTGACACATTTTCAGCCAAAACCAGAAACTTTTTAAAGCACATGAACCCTTCGGACTTTCCTTTGAGTGGATATACCCATGCATGCCTAGAAAAATCATCAATGAAAGTCATGAAGTAAAGGTAATTTCCAAAAGAGGGTGTCTGCATAGGACCACAGACATCACTATGTACAAGCTACAATTTCTGTGTAGCCCGAACTGAACCATCTTTTGGAAAGGAGGAACGCTGCATTTTGCCCAAAATTTAGCCTTCACAAATATGTTTTCCAGGTGCCTCAAGTTTGGGCAAAGAGGACACCATTTCAGATTTCTGCAGGCGTAGCAAACTAGCAAAATTGAGATGACCAAAGCGTGCATGCCAAAGCTTTGCATTTGACATAGCCTGAGAATCATTTACTGGACATGCCAAATCATTTTCAGATCTTTCATAGTCTATGAGCTTATACAGCCCACGACATAAAATGCCAGAAGCAATAATCACATCGCCATTTGACAGATCATGAACTGTACACCTGTCATCAACAAATTTCACAACCAAGCCAATCTTGGCTAATGCAGAAACTGATAACAGGTTCTTTTTTATCCCTGGCACAAATAAAGCATCTTACAAAGTGAAAGAACTACCATCAACAGTAGTCAAAATGATCTTATCAACTCCCATAACAAGACAAGAGGAGTTGTTGGCGCATGTAACAGTATTCCCTATAGGGGCAAGCTCGAGTGAAGAGAAGAAACTACACTGTGAGGTAATATGTTTGATCACCCCACTGTCAAAATACTGGCAAACATCTGATTCTACTGTAGACATGCACTGCTCATGAGAAGATGGGTCAAAACTACAAACAGTAGTAAACGCCCATTCGTCTTCCTGCACAAGATTTGCAGACTATATTTTTGGTGTCGAGGCCTTTGCAACAACCATTCCAACCTCTTTCTTGTTTGCCTCTTTAGCAGCGAGTTTTGGATAGTTCTTTATGATATGATCATTCCCTTTACAGTACTTACAAAACAATTTCTTCTTTTTTTATTTCTTCTCATCTTTATCTTCCTTCTTCGAATACGCAGAATTTGTAGATTTCTGCTTACTAGTTGAAGAGCTCCATTTTCCTTTGCCCTTCTGACTAGCCAGGAAAGCTTGATCTGCAACTCGTATAATGGACCTGTTCTGCCTGGACTGATCTTCCTGCAACAGAACAGAGACTAACTCCTCAAATGATAAGGCATTTGGATTGCCTTTCATCATCAACCGAAGAGTAGAAACAAAACTCTGATATGAATCAGGAAGACCATTCAGAACGGTCTACACAAGTGAGCTATCTGGTATAACCTCATCAGAAGAAATCAGTTGTTCCTTCAAGTCTTTGATCTTCGTTAGGCAACTCTCCATAGAACCACCTTCATTCATGTGCTCACTCTCCAACTGTTCTTAGAGGTAAGAAACACGAGCCTCATTCCTAGCTTGGTACAATGTGGTAAGTGTATCCCAAGCATCCTTAGCTTTATTTCAAGAGCGAATGTGACAAATAATGGCACGTTTGATAGACAAAGCTATCAATGCATGTGCCTAGGCATCTCTGCCATCCCAACGAATCTGCTCTACAGTAGGTGCAGTAGAAACAACAACACGAAAAAGAATCTACGGAATATCATCTTCGACACCATCTTCATCAGCTCCAGCACCTGTATTTGTAGTACCTGTTGTTACAGGTATAACAAGACCTCTTTCAGCACCTTGCACAATGTTCCACAATCCTTTTTTGCAACCAATACATGTCCCATCATATAAGCCCATAATGGGTAGTTGGTACCATCCAACTTATCCTCAACAGCCAACATACGGAATACATCACTACTTTCAGCCATGGCCAGTGACTAAAATACCTTGATGCAAAAATTGACTGTATCTCAAAACGTTGAACAGAACTGCCCAGACGAGTTCTGCTAGACCTGTAGCAGACTTCAAGATGCTTATACTGGCAAACAGAAACTGGTATATACCTTTGACACAAAAAGACGAAATAGCCTATGCACCAAAATTCGTGCGATTCTGAGACTACAAACGGAGGAGTGTCGACGGCACCCTAGATGAAGTGACGACCTTCTCTGATACTAATTGTTGGAGTTAGTCGTCTCCGGAAGCATGCGAATAGCACAAGGAAGAAGAAGAAGCTTGGGGCACAAACATACAATACTGAATGTATTACTAGATAATGTACAAAGATAAGTAGCCCATTAGGACAATAGGCGTATATACAAGCCAGGGGAAAGAAACCTCCTAAAGAGGGAAAAAGTGCCCCGGCAGTCCTAGTGTGTTCACACACATCACTAGCAAAATATATCAACAAACTAGTGGTCAAAGGATAATGTCAAACACAAGATGTGGACTATGATGAAACTTACAGTCAAGTGGCTAAAATGTCTACCATTAGAACACTAATAGCTATTGTATCTTGCAAAGGATGGAAGCTATCACAATTGCTTTTCTAAATGGATACATTGCAGATGAAGTATAGAATAGAGTAACTAGAGGGCTCTAAGGATCCAAGTGGATCAGATTGTGTGTGTAAGCTCAAAAGATTTTTGTATGGATTAAAGGATGCCCCAAGGTCTTGAAACTATAGACTTTTAAAGTTCTTAAATGTACTTGGATATCAAGCATTAAAGGAAGAAAGTAGCTTCCTAATGAAAGCAAGTGAAGATGGTTACATATACATTTGTATATATGTTGATGATATTATACTTATAGGTATAGATACCAAATAGAAACATCAAAAGAACTTCTACTGAAGGTTTTCAATATGGGTTCACTTGTAACACTAGAATCAAAGTATAGTAATGCAGATTGGGTAGATAGTATCGGTGATAGAAGATCCACTCATGGGCACTTATTCTACATTGGAGATAAGCTAGTATCATCATGTTCAAAGAAGCAACAAATAGCTGCTTTGTCATCCCTAGAAGTTGAGTATAAAGGAATGTTAGAAGCATCAAAGGAATTCATATGGATGAAGAATGTGATGAAGACTCTTGGGGTTGACCAAGGGGTTTCAATTATACATGGTGAAAACATTATTTCCCTTAACGTGACGCGACTAAATATATTGAGATTCAATATCATTTCTTGACAGAAAAAGGTAGTTCATAAGGAACTTGAAGTCACATATACTCCAACAAAAGAACAAGAAGCAAATAAGTTAACCAAGAATCTAGATAGACCTAAGTTATAGAGACTCAGAGAGATGGTCGGAATAAAGAAAAAAATATAATCACATTTAGTGATTCAAAGGGAGCGCTTGGTGCAAAACAATCACAAATTCGTGACGATGAAGATTAATGAATTCAAGCAAGAGTATAGACAAAGATGAAGAGAAGTTTGATGCACACAAAGATAGAAAAGAATGAAGGGAGCAATGGATAAAAATCATAAGGCATGACTGAGCATATATTCACTTCATACGATTCTAATTAGTGTGTTATAGATAGTCAAATAATGAAGCAAGTGAATAACAATGCAGTGGCCATGATCCGCTTACAACTTTGTGGCTATAAAAGTCAATTATGACTTTACAAGTAGAGAAAGCTCATTGTAAAAAATGATGTAGAAGTGTTGAGTGAAATGTGTAGCATAAGAGCTCAATTTAATTCACATTTCCCTCAAGATGATCATTTGGATCAGAAATCCTTGTACATGTATATAATTCGATAGTAAAACAATCTATGGTTAGATGTTCATGTCCTAGTTACTTTCATACAATGTGTATGCTTCATAGGAACATTCACATGTCAATTATCTAATGTGTAGACATGAAAATGGTGCATCTCGTTGATTAATGTTTTGCTCACATCTCAATGATGCATGTAAAGTTTTATATGTTTAATACATGTAAATGGTTAAATTGGGGAATAATTTTGGAAACATTTGGCCCCCATTGGACCCATGCCTTGATTGAATACATCGAACATGCTTCCTTCTTTTTCTCTAATCCTTTCTCAACATAATTTTTCGGATGAATTTAAGATACCTCAATACAAATCAAGTCATGCAATGCACTAAGGAGTTCATGAGTGGCATCCTGTACCCCTTATATGCAAGAGTTTCACATTCCACATGTCCACGTTCAAAGCAGTTGCATTTGCACCCATGTGCAAACATGCACTACATTAACATACATTTATACTTTCAATCATTCAACTCCAGTAATGCGTAGCATTCCATCCACCTTAAATGAATATTTTTACCTCTCATAAAGTTTTGTGAAACTAGAGTTTCATCTTCTCAGCACTCAAATTTGTTTAAAAGGTGTAAAAATAATACGTTTTTATCCCTTTTCGAGTCGTGACGGTCGATTCTAAGCAACACCATTAAATTTAAGGCCCAAGCTTATCGAACTGTGAAACACATATCAAAACGCCTCTCCTAATAGCTTTGGATGGCATACACCCGTACCAAGCACATCAATGGCGACTCACTTTACATTATTCATCCGATGCATTTCTCTCCATCTATTCTGTCACTGACCTTTCTCTAAGTCAATGTCGAAAGAAAACAAAACATTACATTCTTATTTGATTATCCATTATCTCATAAGAGTGTTCGGCCCTCTGCCGATCTCAATCATATGAATCTTATTAAACATTAATCTCTCTCTCTCTCTCTCTCTCTCTCTCTCTCTCTCTCACACACACACACACACACAGAGAAAAGATCACCCTCATTTCTCTGTGTGCAAAGACAAGTGAAAATTTGTTTCCAAAGTTCCGTCAAGTATGCTCTCTGAAAAATTGTGCTGAATTATTGTAACACAAATTCATGCTTTAAACGAAACAAACATAATCCTAAGCTTTTTTTCTGTGTTTGCCAAGCTTTTGGTTCGAGTTCAGGTTTAAAGACCATCATCAACTTCTTTCTTCCAATAAATTATGCCTACCATCAACCAACTTTGCTGTTGTTGAAAAATAAAAATCACAATTCACAGAAAACACTTGTTTACGCACATACAAAAAAGCAGTCACAAAAACATATGCAAGTCCGGGAGAGTAGGCTAATGCCGAACTTCCTTTATATTAAAAAAAAAAACATATGCACATAAGTGAGACAGCAGCGTGCATAGGTACTGTACAAAAGCTCAGAATGATAGGAGTCCTCGATGATTTGAGTAGAGCTTCAATATTGAACTAAGAGCGGTATTTCCCATAGGCGCAATTAGGGCTTTCTTCTTCACTTCTGTTAGTTCATGAATTCCCAAATCCGAACTGGATGGCACCGCAGGTGTATGATTCACTTCATCTTGCTCAACTAGAAGGCAGTGCAACTCTACTTCTCATGGATGCGACGTAGAAAAGGACTCCCTTTAGCTTTTTCAAACTCTGTCGATTGCACATGAAATAAATCAGAGAGATTCTTTCGCTCAACAAGTATGGCTCACAACGGACTTGATTTCTCTTCACATTTGCAGAGGAATTGAATTGTGTAACTCGAAAATTTAGTCTCTACTATCAGCTGTTTCTCTCTAGAGCTAAACCAAAACCTATTCACTTATTGTATGAGAAAACATATATTACTCATTCTACATAAGAATTTGATGATTTGTTATAAATTAGAGACAAAATTGAGGCTAAGTCTCTAAAAAGAAAAAAGGCACATGTTCAAAGAGAGTAAGCAATCACATTTCTTGCATAAATTGATAAAGGTTTCATAGTCTGAAGTATGAATGAGATAATGATGATTTTAGAGGACTTCTTATATGAAACTAACTGATATCTTGTGATGTTTCACACATAACCACTAAGGACAAGTTGTCAATGTATTATCGCTGATGCATCGATGGTTAGATCTATTATAGATCCTACATGGGCAATAGTTGGAGTCCACAGCTTGAGGCCATGGCCAACAAGCTAACAATGAAATGGATAATCAAAGGATCACATAATCAAAAAGTATTATGTGCTACGGTTATTATAAGCAACTTTGATGTATTGCTAATTTCTCACACTCCTAATTGGAAATGTCGTGACCAACTCATGGAATTGTTCTTCATAATTTCAACAACCCCCAAAGGATGAGATCTTATCTCCTCTTTGTGGAAAAAATCGAACAAGATGAAGCCTGATTCCTCCATTATTAATGATTGAAAATGAATAGTGGGTATCAAACATCATGATTCTTTTTGGTTTATTATTATTGGTATCAAGTGCATTGATGAATAAAATAATCAAACAGCTTGTTGTCTAAGGGGCTTTGTAGTTGGAAACACTAGTGGAACCAAGATAGAAGTCACTAAATCAGATTCAAGGACATTGAACCCAACCATAGAATTGTACTTTGCTGATTGCTTCGTGTTAAGGCATGAGATAGGTTCATAGAATCCTTCAAAGGTTTGTTTCCTACTCAATCAAGATCCCACATCCCTTCATAGAGTGCAATGGAGTAATGCAATAGGATGAAAGATATTTCTATAATGAAACAAGATGTAAATACTCACTTAATCCTAAACGAGAAGTACAACGTGGACTAGGCGTGGATAAGATGGGACTTTCAGCTAAAAGATCTTTGGCACTTTCTTTTTGAGAACAAGAAAACACTCCTCATGTTGAAAATGTTTATCGTGGAATTTCGACTAATGTTAAGGCTAGTAGAACTTTTGGCACCACCCCATGGTCTAAAAGATGTTTGACTATGTTTTCTCCTTGTCAAAAGCTATTACTTCAAAAACAAAATAAAATAAACAAAGCATTGGGTACGTTTTGTAGATAATAACTTAGTCTATGGGCTCATTAGAAGCAAGTTCTAAGTTGATAACCTTGGAAAGATAATTTCTTGAATCCTAGATACAAGTGCATGTGAAATGTGAGATTGCTAGCCATCATGAACCTTGACCCCTACTTTGTTTTCCATAGGGGCATCATCTAAGGGCACTAACTTGTTGATGAATTGGTGTAACTAGAAACAGAGGTTTGGAGATGAATACACGTTTGGTTTAGAGTTACTAGGAGTCCGCTATTGTCTATGGAGACACAATATTGTTTCTAAAATCTATAATAATCCCACATTAACAACTCTTTTTAAGGCACCTTCTAGATTTGTGATCCTAAATTTGGATGGCAGCTAGTCAAAAAGTGGAAAATAAAACAAAGTTATTATGCTGGGAAAGAAATGGGCACTTCGAATGTACAATGAAAATAGTTTAGGATCATCAAAACACTATTCAAAGATGTCCATATTTTTGGGCACTTTAAAAAATGGAACCAAGGATGAAGTCACTGAATAAGTTTCAAGGACATTGAAACAAACCATAGAAGTTTAGTTTGATAGTTTCATCCTATTACAATCTGAGATAAGTTCATAAAATCCTTTAGAGGCTCTTTTCCTACTCATTCAAGATCTCAAAGGCCTTCGTAGTTTCTTATGGAGTAATGCAATAGGATGAAATATATTTCAAGAATTGAACAATATGTAAATATTCACTTAAACTTTAACAAGTCCATCATGCACTAAACAAGAAGTACAACATGGGCTCGATGTGGATAAGATGGGACTTCTTGTTCAAAGATATTTGCCACCTGCTTAGAGAGAGCAAGATACTAGTCCTCATGTGCAAAATATTTATTTTGGAATTTGGACTAATGTCAAGGTTTTTGACACAACGCCATGGTCTAAAAGATGCTTCATTGGAAAGGAAGACATAGGTTACATTTTTATCTCCTTGCCCAAAGCTTATTTTCCAAAAGAAACACAAAAGAAAAAAAGCATTTTGTAGGTTCCGTAGATAATGTCCTAGTCTATGGACATATTAGAAGCAAGATCCGAGTTGATATCCTTGGAGAGAACATTCCTTAAAGTGTTGATGTAAGTACATGTTGAATGCAAGGTTGTTGGTTATCCTGAATCAAGACCCTACATTTGCTTTGTTCTCCATAGGGGCATCCAATAGCGGAACTAAATTGTTGATGAATTGGTGTAGCTGGAGAGGGAGGTTTGTGATCTCATTCAAAGTGGATAGAAGTTATTTTTAGGTTACTAGGAGTACACTATAGGTATCATCTATGAAGTTAGGGTATGGTTTCTAAAGTCTACAATAATTTCACATGAACAACTATTTTTAAGGCACTTCCCCCAAATTTGTGATGTGAACTTTGGATGGAAGCTAATAAAAGAGGGGATTAAAAAAAACGGAAGTAATCCTAAAAAATGGGTTGTTCAAATGTACAATGAAAATAGTTTCAGATCATCAAAAGACTATTCAATGATGCCGATTTCTTGAGGCACTTTTGAAATCGCAACAAAGTTGTTTACTTAACAAGATTTGAAAATGTATGTGCCTTCGAATGTAAGCTAGTGATTTTTATGTTGAAGCCATAAGAAAAAAGAAAGGTATTCTGATTTCATTGTTCATTCTTAAAAATTCTAAGCCAAAATATTGAATGGAAATCTCCATTTTCTTACCTAATATGCTGCCTTGAAATCATCCTCATTTAGGACTTTGTGATGCATCTATTACAACGTTGACATGGTACCTGAGTAAAGCAAAGGGGGAAGAACAATTGACTTTTCAGGCTATAATGTCAAAGGAAGAGGCAATGGTAGAGGAAATGGAAGAGGTGGAGGTAATTAGAGTAACAACAAGAAGACATATTGGATATGTGGCTTGAGCAGGCATTTGGCATATGATTGTTGGTATTGTCAATAAAGTGCAAATCAAAGTCAAAATAACAATGCTAGAGGTAGATATGTAAGGTATCTGTTGATATATTTAGGTAGTGATATGTGTGAACACTCTAGGACTGTCGGGGCACTTTTTTCATTCTTTAGGAGGTTTTTTCCCCCAGCTTGTATATATGCCTATAGCCCTAATGGGTTACTTATCTTTGTACATTATAATTGTAATACATTCAGTATTGTTGGTTGTACTTCAAGATTCTTCTTTTTCCTTGTGTTGTTCGTGTGCTTCTCAAGAGATCTAACTCCAACAATTGGTATCAGAGCATGTCGCTGCTTCATCTAGGGCATCATCGACACTCCTATCTCATTCATAGAATTGCACGAGTTTCGGTGAGTGTACTCAAGGTGACACAGGTATATACCGATTTGATTTCATTAATGTAAGCGTCTCGTAGTCTCATAAATGTTTAACAAAATTCACGTTGACAACTCTGTTCAAATTTTGAGGTAGAATCAATTTTTAGTATCAACATATTTTTGTCACCAGCCATGGCTGAAAGCAGTGATGTATTCCGTACGTTGGCCACGGAGGATAAGTTGGATAGTACCAACTACCGGTAATGGGCTTATATGATGAGACATGTATTGGTTGCAAAAGGAATGTGGACCATTGTGCAAGGTGTTGAAAAACATCTTATCACACCTCCAACTATAACAACTGTAGGCACTGAAGCGAATGCAGAAGGTGTCAAAGATGGCGATATTCTATAGATTCCTCTTTGTGCTGCTATTTCTGTTGCACCTATTGTAGAGCAAATTCATTGGGATCGTAGAGATGCTCAAGCACACAGATTGATAGATTTGTCTATCAAACGTGCCATTATTCCTCACATTCGCTATTTTAGAGTAGCTAAGGATGTTTGGGATACACTCACCACATTATACCAAGCTAAGAATGAGGCTCGTGATTCTTACCTCTAAAAATGGTTGGAGTGAGCACATGAATGAAGGTGATTCTATGGACAATTTTCTCGCAAAGATCAAGGGTTTGAAAGAACAACTAATTTTTGTTGATGAAATTATACCAAATAGCTCACTTGTGCAGACCATTCTGAATGGTCTTCCTAGCTCATATGAGAGTTTTGCTTCTACTCTTCGATTGATGATGAAAGGAAATCCAAATGCCCTATCATTTGAAGATTTATTTTTTGTTATGTTGTAGGAAGATTAGTCTAGGCAGAATAGGTCCATTATGCATGTTGTAGATCAAGATTTCCTAGCTAATAAAAAGGGCAGAAATCTACAAATGCTGCGAATTCGAAGAAGGAAGACAAAGACGAGAAGAAATCAAAAAATCAGAAATTGTATTGCAAATACTGTAAAGCAAATGATCATGTCATTAAGAGTTTTACAAAACTTGTTGCTAAAGATGCAAAGAAGAAAGAGGCTAGAATGGTTGTTGTAGAGCCTCTATACCGAAAATAGAGTGTGCTAATCTTGTGCGGGATGAAGAATGGACATTTACTACTGTTTGCAATTTTGAAACATCTTGTCATGCGCAATGCGTATTTGCCGTAGACTTAGATGTTTGGTACTTTGAAGGTGGGGCGACCAAACATCTTACCTTGTAGCACAGTTCCTTCACTTCATTCAAGCTTGCTCCTACATGGAATACTATTACATGCTCCAACAACTCCTCTTATCCATTTATGGGAGTTGGTAAGATCATTTTGACTACTAGTGATAGTAGTTCTTTCACTTTGTCAAATGCTTTATTTGTGCCAAGGATCAAGAAGAATTTGTTATCAATTTTGGCTTTAGCCAAGATTGGCTTGGTTGTGAAATTTGTTGATGACAGGTGTACAATTCCTGATCTCTCAAATGGCAATGTGATTATTGCTTCTCGCATTTTATCTCATGGGCTGAGTAACCTCATAGATTATGAAAAATCTATGAATGATTTAGCATGTGTAGTACATGATTCTCAAGCTATGTCAGACGCAAAGCTTTGGCATGCAAGCTTTAATCATTTGAATTTTACTAGTTTGCTATGCCTCCAGAAGTCTAAAATGGTGTCCTCTTTGCCCAAACTTAAGGCACCTAGTAAACATGTATATAAAGCCTATATTTTGGGAAAAATGCAGCATTCCTCATTTCCAAAAGATGGTTCAGTTAGAGCTATGCAAAAATTACAACTTGTTCATAGTGATGTATGTAGTCCTATGCAAACTCCCTCTTTTGGAACTTATCTTTACTTTGTGACTTTCATTGATGATTTTTCTAGGCATGCATCAGTATATCCATTGAAAGCAAAGTTTGAAGTGTTTATATGCTTCAAAAATTTTCTAATTTTGGCAAAACGTCTATCACCATGTAAAATGGGCACCCTCTATTCTAATTGATGAGGGAATATATGTCTTCTGAATTTAATGCATTTCTAGCTAAACCTGGGATAAAACATCAATGTAGAGTGTCATATACACCTCATCTGAATGGGGTTGCTGAATGGAAAAATAGGTCACTCATGGAGATAGGGAGGTGTATGGTCAAGAATCAAGCTTTATCACATGGTTTTTGGCTTGAGGCTATCATGTGTGTAGCATATGTACTTAACAAGTGTCCCACTAAAGCACTGTAGTTTGTCACTCCATATGAGGCTTGGCAGGGTCGCAAGCCATCTGTTGCTCATCTGTGTGTTTTTGGTTGTTTGGCATATGCATTGGTGCCTCAACAACATCGTAGAAAATTGGATGATAAAGCAATAAAATGTATTCTTGTTGGGTTTAGTTCTCAAAGAAAAGGTTACCATCTCTATCATCCACAGACTAAATGCATTCTAGTTAGCCATGATGTTGTTTTTGTGGAAGATGCTATTCAGCCCTTACTTTCATGTTGTAAGGAGACATTTGTTAGCTCCAAAGACATGTATGATACTTCGTTGCCTCATTTTATAGGTGGACAGTATAGTGCTGGTCCTAATGAGGCAATTTCTCAACCTTTGCAAGTTTCATGTGAAGATGTAGATCATTCCATTTTTTATGCAGATCTACATGATGCACTTGTTAATGAGAGAGCTGATATTGAGCATGCAAAAACTATGCCAAAATGGCTTGTGGAGTCTCTGCATGATAGCAAACTAGATAAATCTCTACCTGGTCTTTATGTCACTTGCTCTTGGAAAAAAGGCCATTGGAACTAAGTGGGTAAACTATCTGAAGCATAAAGCTGATGGAAAAATTGATGTGTATACACTACAACATATCAAGGGTATATCGATGTTGTTATCGAGGAAAATGAACGGGCGTAATTTGCCCGCAATGTCAGTGTTGCACTCAGTATGCGCATCAGCAACATAGCACCGGTATAGGTGCCGGTATAGTCGTTGGTATGGACATCAGTATGCATGTTGGTATAAGCGTCGGTAGTATTGACGCTTGTATCGATGACTCTACTGGCAGTACCGATGCCCATACCGAGGACTGCTGGGAGTACCAATGCGGATACCGATGCTAATAATGAGGACTATATCTGCAAAAAACTTTTTGGGTAGAGTGTGTTGTCTTTTGCTACAGCAATGTTATCTTATTGTTCTTTAGCAAAAGACAATACACTCTACCCAACCCTAAATTGAGTACATCTGATATGTACTCTAATGACAACCAAAAGCAAAAATGAATCATGAATCATGTACAAAAAGCTGTATATTCCATAAATGAAGGATGTACAAGAGTGTGGCAAAGCACTTCCATATAAGAACCAAATACAAAATGTGACAAAGCACATCCATATAGGAATCGAATACAAAAATATGGTACATCATTGCCACATAGGAGTGTAATACAAAATTGTGGCAAAGCACTACCATACATATGTGCAAGGGGATCAAAACATTTACACATACAATCGTGCAACAAAACATATGCATAAAATGAGAAAAATTGATATGACATTTATAAACAAGAACTAAAAATACGTAACCATACAAGATCTTGGATGTAGTCAGAAATTCACCAAGATGATCGCGACCCTTCTCGGAAACGCATCGACCCAAATTAACATTAATGGAAATCTTTCAAAGGTGATCAAACTTAGAAGATCTATCAGACAAGGGTGCCCATTGGCTCCCCTTCTCTTTGCCATTGCCACGGAAGGGCTTAGCAGGCTGGTGGAGCATCAGGTGGAAGCTGGAAGTCAGATCACCATGAGACTTTTTGCCGATGATATGAACGCTTTTGTGCACAATGATAGTACCAGCCTTGAGACGTTCTCGAAGTGTCTTGCTACTTTTTGTGAAGCCTCTGGATCCATAATCAACCACTCTAAGACCGCCTTTAGAGCTATTGGTGGGTCACAGCCCGACCTTCTCATTGATCATGGCTGTCAAATCATTCCGCAGGGCCAAATTTTTCGGCTTCTTGGGATTCCCTTGGGGTTTGGCGTCTCTATGGAACAGCGGTGGAACTGGGTGCTTGCCAAACTCGAAAACAAGCTTAACTATTGGAGAGGTATGCAAATCAATCTTGCTGGTCGTGCTATGGTAATCAACACGTTCCTCTTATCATCTACCATTTATTTCCTTTCTTGTTGGAGACCGAAAGAGCATGATCTGTCCAAACTGGATAGTATTTGTAGAAACTTCCTTTGGACGGGCGACCACAATAGGAGGGGGGTGCCTAAAATCAAATGGTCCATCTGCACCAGCCATAGAGATAGTGGGGGACTTGGTATCTTGGACATTGGGTGCATGGCTAACAAACTGTCGGCCAAATGGATGATTAAGGCTTGGTGCAACGAGGAGGCCTCGTGGGCCAAGCTGATCTTCAGAAACAAGAATGAGTTGGCACTCATGGGTTTCCCAAATTGGAAGAATCTTGACATCTTGACCTTACTGTTTTCCCCGATCCTCGTCTTCCCGAAAGGCACTAATCTGGTGTGCTCCCTTTGGAAGAGTTGGAATAAAGTCAAAAGCTTCACAAGAATAAGTGAAGACCGGAAGTGGGCTGCCGGTATCAGACAAAACGACTCTATCTGGTTTTCAATCCATGGCATCCGGAGTGTGGAATCTTGGAACATTCAAAATGCCAAGAAGCTATGGAACAAAGGCTTCAAAAAATGGAAACATCTCTGGAAACAAGACACCAACCGCTGGATCAACTTTGAGGATATTGACCCTAGCATCAACATTTCGCATGAAGAATGGAACACTTTGCAAAGCAGATGTCTCGCCTGGGACCGACACAAAGTTCGCCTTCTCATGGGACACGACATGTCGAGCTCGCTTGGTCTCAAATGGCACAATGGGAATAGCCTATCAAAAATCCCGAACATCAAAGAAACGATCGACTATCAGGTTAACCTCAACAAAAAGTGGTGCCTGTCATGGATGCGGCTTCGGTGGGACATGAAGTTCATGGCTATCTGGCACCCCCTCATAGAAATCAAAAAGTTTGTCCTCTTATGGCAAATTCTTCATCATGGAATCCGGACCAACCTTAAGGCTAGCAAAATTTGTGGGATCCCTCCCTGGTGCAAACGCTGCCACCGGTCTATCGAAGATGTTTCACACATCTTCTTTACCTACCCCAACTCCAACAGACTCTGGCAGGTGGTTGGAAAGAGAATTAGACTTCAAAAACGTCTCAGTTGGCAGCAAGCCCTGCTGGGAGAAGCGATTGGCTGCTCCGCGACTCTCTGGAACGCCATCAGAGGGGAGGTCCTATGGAAAATCTGGCGGGAAAGATGTGCTTTCAACTTCGGTGACTCCCCCAAGGAGTGGTCAATTGAGAAATCGCTGTTCCTCCTTGGCAAAAGGATTGTCAACTGTAAAAAATCCCCCCCCTTTAGGCATCATCAAGTACTCCTTTTGATCGATAACAAGCTTAAACCCAAGTGGGCCCCACATGAGGGTGATGAGAGGGTAATTAACCTTCTTTGTAATGTCATCTAAGCTCTGTAAAAGCTTCCCCTGCTTTGTGGGATTTGGGGGGTCCCCTGGGCACTAGTTCCCTTCTCTTGTACTTTTCTTTATTTAATTCAAGTCCGGGAGAGTAGCTATTGCCGAACTTCCTTTATATTAAAAAAAAAAAATACGTAACCAAGCTATAAGTTTACCTAACCATAGATTCTCCCATGAAATGATTGCACTGCATCCCTCTTAGTCCTGCAACAGTGCAACCAATCCATGACGATATCCATAAGCTTCTTGGGTTCGCGTCAAAGGACGACCCACTCCTAACTCCTATAATAAATATGCAAAATGTTAGATGAATACACATAATGTATTTAACACAAACAAATTCAATAATTAAAATGATACTTACAAATTGGTAGCGCATATTGTCGTATTCGCTGCTTCCTAGATGTGACGCTCCAACCATATCTAAATGTGTGGCCGCTGCATCATGGTGCTGACGATATCGATTATGAGTATGTTGTTGCTCATCTTGAATCGATTCCCACTGGTCAATATCTAACCATACAGGCTTTGGTAAGCCTCCTTTGAAAGCATCGTGAGCCTCGGACCGCCGATCAGACATCACATCATGTGCCGTCTACTGAATTTATTTTGAACTCACAATAGGATGCCTAGGTGTTTCCCAATACTCTCCATATATCGATTGTGTGATATAATTTTTGGAATTCTTATCCTGTTTGCTCCATTTTAACATGATAGAATGTCCAAACTCTATAGTACAAAGCTTTCGAATGCGCTGACGCATGGACTTTCTAACTGCATCCATGACTGGACCTCCATCACATATGTGAAATATCTTGGAGTTGTCATGGTCATGAGCTCCCCAAGGTCTACATGGAGATCCCATCTGATCCATATATGTATATCCATGTGTGTATGTATATGTATTTGTATGCATATGCATATACATTTGTGTATGTGTGTATTCATATGCATGTGTGTATGCATACACACATGCATTTGTGTATGCATCTATATGCATGTGTGTATGCATGTATGCAGATGCATATGCATGTGTATGTATATGCATATGCATGTGTGTATGCATATGCATTTCTGTATGCATATGCATGTGTGTATGCATATGCATTTGTGTATGCATATGCATGTGTGTATGCATATGCATTTGTCTATGCATATGCATATGCATCTGTGTATGCATATGCATGTGCATGTGTACGTATATGCATATGCATGTATGTATGCATATGCATTTTTGTATGCATATCCATGTGTGTATGTGTATGTATTTTTATGCATATGCACATGCATTTGTGTATGTGTGTATGCATATGCATGTGTGCATGCATACACTTGTGTATGTGTGTATGCATATGCATGTGTGTATGCATACACTTGTGTATGTCTGTATGCATATGCATTTTTGTATGCTTGTGTGCATGTATATGTATTTGTATGCATATGCATATGCATTTGTGTATGTGTGTATGCATATGGATGTGTGTATGCATATGCATGTGTGTATGCATACACACATGCATTTCTATATGCATATGCATGTGTGTATGCATGTATGTATGTAAATGCATGTGTGTATGCATATGCATTTGTGTATGCATGTATGTATGTATATGCATTTGTGTGTGCATATGCATTTGTGCATGCATATGCATTTGTGTATGCATATGCATGTGTATGCATATGCATGTGTGTATGCATATGCATTTGTCTATGCATATGCATGTGCATATGCATGTGCACATGCATGTGCATATGCATGTGTGTATGCATGTATGTATATGCATCTGCATGTGAATGTATATGCATATGGATGTGTGTATGTGTATGCATATGCATGTGTGTATGTATATGTATTTGTATGCATATGAATATGCATTTGTGTATGTGTGTATGCATATGCATGTCTGTATGCATATGCTTCTGTATGTGTGTATGCATATGCATGTGTATGCATATGCATGCGTGTACTCGTATGCATTTGTGTATGCATATGCATGTGTGTATGTATATGTATATGTATGCATATGCATATGCATTGGTGTATGTGTGTATGCATACACACATGCATTTTTGTATGCATATGCATGTGTGTATGCATGTATGTATGTATGTATATGCATGTGTGTATGTATATGCATGTGTGTATGCATATGCAAGTGTGTATGCATATGTATTTTTGTATGCATGTATGTATATGCATATGCTTGTGTGTATGCATATGCATTTGTGTATGTATATGCATGTGTGTATGCATATGAATGTGTGTATGCATACGCATTTGTGTATGCATGTATGTATGTATATGCATATGTGTATGCATATGCATTTGTGTATGCATATGCATTTGTGTATGCATATGCATTTGTGTATGCATATGCATGTGTGTATGCATATGCATGTGTGTATGCATATGCGTGTGTGTATGCATATGCATTTGTGTATGCATATGCATGTGTGTATGCATATGCATTTGTGTATGCATATGCGTGTGTGTATGCATATGCATATCCATGCTTGTATGCATATGCATGTGTATGTATATGCATATGCATGTGTGTATGCATATGCATGTGTGTATAGAGGTGCATGTGTGTATGCATATGCATGTGTGTATGCATATGCATTTGTGTATGCATGTATGTATGTATATGCATTTGTGTATGCATATGCATGTGTATGTATATGCATGTTTGTATGCATATGCATTTGTGTATGCATATGCATCTGTGTATGCATATATGTGTATGTATATGCATTTGTGTATGCATATGCATGTGTGTATGCACATGCATGTGCGTATGCATATGCATTTGTGTATGCATATGCATTTGTGTATGCATATGCATTTGTGTATGCATATGCATTTGTGTATGCATATGCATTTGTGTATGCATATGCATTTGTGTATGCATATGCATTTGTGTATGCATATGCATTTGTGTATGCATATGCATTTGTGTATGCATGCATGTGTGTATGCATATGCATTTGTGTATGCATATGCATTTGTGTATGCATATGCATATGCATGTGTGTATGCATATATGTATATGCATATGCATGTGTGTCTGCATATGAATGTGTTTATGCATATGCATGTGTGTATGCATATGCATGTGTGTATGCATATGCACGTGTGTATGCATATATGTATATGGATATGCATGTGTATTTATATGCATATGCATGTGTGTATGCATGTACGTATGTATATGCATGTGTGTATGCATATGCATTTGTGTATGCATGTATGTATATGCATATGCATGTGTATATGCATATGCATGTGTGTATGCATATGCATGTGTGTATGCATATACATGTGTGTATGAATATGCATGTGTTTATGCGTGTATGTGTGTATGTGTATACATTCATGTGCATATGCATGTGTGTATGTGTGTTTGTGTGTATGCATATGCATGTGTGTATGCATATGCATGTGTGTATGCATATGCATGTGTGTATGCATATATGTATATGGATATGCATGTGTATTTATATGCATATGCATGTGTGTATGCATGTACGTATGTATATGCATGTGTGTATGCATATGCATTTGTGTATGCATGTATGTATATGCATATGCATGTGTATATGCATATGCATGTGTGTATGCATATGCATGTGTGTATGCATATACATGTGTGTATGCATATGCATGTGTTTATGCATGTATGTGTGTATGTGTATACATTCATGTGCATATCCATGTGTGTATGTGTGTATGTGTGTATGCATATGCATGTGTGTATGCATATGCATGTGTGTATGCATATGCATGTCTGTATGCATACACACGAATTTTTGTATGCATATGCATGTGTGTATGCATGTATGTATATAAATGCATGTGTGTATGCATATGCATTTGTGTATGCATGTATGTATGTATATGCATTTGTGTATGCATATGCATTTGTGCATGCATATGCATGTGTGTATGCATATGCATGTATGTATGCATATGCATTTGTGTATGCATATGCATTTGTGTATGCATATGCATGTGTGTATGCATCTGCATGTGTGTATGCATCTGCATGTGTGTATGCATATGCATGTGTGTATGCATGTATGTTTATGCATATGCATGTGTATGTATATGCATATGGATGTGTGTATGTGTATGCATATGCATGTGTGTATGTATATGTATTTGTATGCATATGAATATGCATTTGTGTATGTGTGTATGCATATGCATGTCTGTATGCATACGCTTGTGTATGTGTGTATGCATATGCATGTGTGTATGCATATGCATGTGTGTATGCATATGCATGTATATATGCATATGCATGTGTGTATGCATATGCATGTGTGTATGTATATGTATTTGTATGCATATGCATATGCATTGGTGTATGTGTGTATGCATACACACATGCATTTTTGTATGCATATGGATGTGTGTATGCATGTATGTATGTATATGCATGTATGTATGTATATGCATGTGTGTATGCATATCTATTTGTGTATGCATGTATGTATATGCATATGTTTGTGTGTCTGCATATGCATTTGTTTATGCATATGCATGTGTGTATGCATATGAATGTGTGTATGCATATGCATTTGTGTATGCATGTATGTATGTATATGCATATGTGTATGCATATGCATTTGTGTATGCATATGCATGTGTGTATGCATATGCATTTGTGTATGCATATGCATGTGTGTATGCATATACGTGTGTGTATTCATATGCATTTGTGTATGCATATGCATGTGTGTATGCATATGCATTTGTGTATGCATATGCATGTGTGTATGCATATGCATGTGTGTATGCATACACACATGAATTTTTGTATGCATATGCATGTGTGTATGCATGTATGTATGTAAATGCATGTGTGTATGCATATGCATGTATGTATGTATATGCATGTATGTATGTATATGCATTTGTGTATGCATATGCATTTGGGTATGCATATGCATTTGTGCATGCATATGCATGTGTGTATGCATATGCATGTATGTATGCATATGCATGTATGTATGCATATGCATTTGTGTATGCATATGCATGTGTGTATGCATATGCATGTGTGTATGCATATGCATGTGTGTATGCATATGCATGTGTGTATGCATATGCATGTGTGTATGCATATGCATGTGTGTATGCATGTATGTATATGCATATGCATGTGTATGTATATGCATATGGATGTGTGTATGTGTATGCATATGCATGTGTGTATGTATATGTATTTGTATGCATATGAATATGCATTTCTGTATGTGTGTATGCATATGCATGTCTGTATGCATACGCTTGTGTATGTGTGTATGCATATGCATGTGTGTATGCATATGCATGTGTGTATGTATATGTATTTGTATGCATATGCATATGCATTGGTGTATGTGTGTATGCATACACACATGCATTTTTGTATGCATATGCATGTGTGTATGCATGTATGTATGTATATGCATGTGTGTATGCATATCTATTTGTGTATGCATGTATGTATATGCATATGCTTGTGTGTATGCATATGCATTTGTTTATGCATATGCATGTGTGTATGCATATGAATGTGTGTATGCATATGCATTTGTGTATGCATGTATGTATGTATGTATATGCATATGTGTATGCATATGCATTTGTGTATGCATATGCATGTGTGTATGCAAATGCATTTGTGTATGCATATGCATGTGTGTATGCATATACGTGTGTGTATTCATATGCATTTGTGTATGCATATGCATGTGTGTATGCATATGCATTTGTGTATGCATATGCATGTGTGTATGCATATGCATGTGTGTATGCATATGCATATGCATGTGTGTATGCATGTATGTATATGCATATGCACGTGTATGTATATGCATATGCATGTGTGTATGTATATGCATATGCATGTGTGTATGCATATGCATGTGTGTATGCATATGCATGTGTGTATGCATATGCATGTGTTTATGGATATGCATTTGTGTATGCATGTATGTATGTATATGCATTTGTGTATGCATATGCATGTGTATGTATATGCATGTTTGTATGCATATGCATTTGGTTATGCATATGCATCTGTGTATGCATATGCATGTGTATGTATATGCATGTGTGTATGCATATGCATTTGTGTATGCGTATGCATTTGTGTATGCATATGCATGTGTGTATGCATATGCATGTGCGTATGCATATGCATGTGCGTATGCATATGCATGTGCGTATGCATATGCATGTGCGTATGCATGTGCGTATGCATATGCATTTGTGTATGCATATGCATTTGTGTATGCATATGCATGTGTGTATGCATATGCATTTGTGTATGCATATGCATATGCATGTGTGTATGCATCTATGTATGTGAATATGCATGTGTGTATGCATATGCATGTGTGTATGCATATGCATTTGTGTATGCATATGCATGTGTGTATGCATATGAATGTGTATATGCATATGCATGTGTGTATGCATATATGTATATGGATATGCATGTGTATTTATATGCATATGCATGTGTGTATGCATGTATGTATGTATATGCACTTGTGTATGCATGTATGTATATGCATATGCATATGCATGTGTGTATGCATATGCATGTGTGTATGCATATGCATGTGTGTATGCATATGCATGTGTGTATGCATATACATGTGTATATGCATATGCATGTGTGTATGTGTGTAGGTGTATACATTCGTGTGCATATGCATGTGTGTATGTGTGTATGTGTATACATTTGTGTATGTGTGTATGTGTGTGTATGTGTATACATTTATGCATATGAATGTGCACTGTATGCATGTATGTGTGTATGTGTATACATTTGTGTATCTCTCTCTCTCTCTCTCTTTATGTTTCTCTAGATCTCTCTTTTTCTTTCATCTCTCTCTCTCTATCTTTTTCTCTCTGTCTAGAGCTCTCTCTTTCTTTCATCTCTCGCTCTCTCTATGTCAATCAAAAACAAAAAAATCACTTACATCAATGTAATTGTTTGAATCACTTACATCGATGCCAAAATCGCTTGCAAAACTAAAGAGAGAAGATATTAGAAAAGTAAAACCATAAAGAAAGAAAAGAGAGTGCAACAATATGTACACTATACTTACCAAAATATCAGATCTAGAAAAATAGAGAGGTGTGCGTAGAGAGAGAGTGAGAGAGAGAGAGAGAGAAAGAGTGAGAAACATGGAGATGTTCGCACGTGCAAATTCAACAGTAACAGGTCTTGTTTCAAAACGCGATGAATGTCGAATGTTTGGTCTCCGACCCGATTTAAACACTTCCTCCGTATGAGGGTCATTATGAGCATCCGTATTTCTAGTGATTTATCGACGCTCATATCGACGTTCATATCGACGCACCTGTACCGATGTGTACATTGCCTAACCGGTTTCCCAAAGGTTTTCTATGATCATTCCAATGGCATTGCATGACCGTCCGTATGCAGAACGTGAGTATGCTCTTGATATGTTGTAGTGATAAGGCTAGGCTTGTTGCAAAGGGTTATGCACAGGAAAGAGGCATTGATTTTGATGAAACCTTTGATCCTCCTATCCGAATGAGTGTTGTTTGTAGCATTTGTGCACATGTAGCTCATCATGGTTAGAATGTACATTAGCTGGACATTAAAAAAACATTTTTGAATTGTGACTTGCATGAAGAAGTGTATGTTTTTCAGCCTCATGGATTTGTGCAGAAAGGGCATGAAAACCAAGTGTGCATGCTAAAGAAGGCATTATATGGTTTAAAGCAAGCACCACATGCTTCGTATGAAAAGATACATGCCTTTCTGATTGCACATGGTTTTGAGAATAGTCCAACTGAAAGCACCCTATATATTGAGCGTGCTAATGATATGCTTCTGATCATTGTGGTATATGTTGATGACTTGCTGCTTACTGGTCCTCATGACCTAGGTTGCATTTATTCGATCGAATTATTGAGAAATACCAAATATGTTGCTTGTATTCAGGGTTTTCCAAATAAACACAAAAAAAAAACAGTACATTTTGGATCCAAAAGCTTTTGATTGAAAATTGTTTTGAAGAACCAAATTTCGATCCAAACATTTTGGATCGAAAGTTTTTTCGATGGAAACTTAATTATTGAAAACTCCTTTTGCACATGTTTGAGAGTCTAGAGAGCTCTAATCCTACCATAGACACTTTTCAACAGAGGTAAAATTAGTGTTTTTGTTTTATAGATTTGAAAGTATATGTATATGTGTGTATGTATGTGCATGTCATACACACATATGCATACACACACAAATTTGCACACATATACACATATACACATGCAAACATGTACACATGTACACATAGAATCATACACACACACATATACATACTTGCACATATACACACACATACACTCACATGCATACATACACACATATGCATACATACATAGACACATGTATGCACACACATGCACATACATACATACATATGCATATACACACATGCACATACCTACATATGCATATACACACATGCACATGCATACATATCCATACAGACACATGTGCATACATACTTAAATGCAGTCATACACACACATGCATATGTATACATATCTACACACATGCATATGTATATATACATAAATACAAGCACATACACACAATAAATCGATTTGAGCCTAAAAAAAGCGAAGTTAATGATTCAAATCATTCAAGTTAACAATTGATAATGATCCCTTTTTAATGGGAAATTTCTACCTTCATACTTAGCTCAAAATCAATCAACCTTCAAAATAAATTATAAAATATATGAAAGGAAAAATTAATTATTATGTGCTTGAAAAAATATTAAACTATATAAAAAAAAGCAAAATCTTTTATTACCTATTTACATCTCTTTTGTTGTAAGTATCAAAATTTCGAGTGTATAAGTTGATTTCTATCAAAACTTGGCGATAGCAAGTCCCTCTTGATGCTATTCTCTCAATAAGCCTATTTCTTTCCTCCTAAGAAGTCCCTCTTGATGTGATTGTCTTGATGCCAATATCTTAGCTAACAGAAGGTTCATGATGTATCTTGATGCCAATATCTTAGCTAACAAAAGGTTCATGTTGTATCAATACAATACAACTTCCTAAAGAAGATCTATGGATATGTAAAGGTTTATTGTATTAATACAACATGGACCTTTTGTTAGCTGATATACATTGTCCAAGTTGCCATTGATATTCACTTATTGATACCTTCTCAACCCTTGAATTATCAAAAAGAACATAAAACCATTTTGAACAATTAAAATAGTTTTCAATTCACAATCATACACACACATGCACATACACAATCATATTTGAGTTTCACTTGCAATCATATAACAACACACACACATACCCATACACACTTGCATACACATACTTTCATGCGCACATACATACACACATGCATACACGTACTTTCATGCACACATACGCATATACATATACATATAGATACTCGCACATATACATACACACACCTACACATACACATACACTCACATGCATACATAGACACACATATGCATACATACACACATGCAAATGTACATGCATATATACACACATGCATATGCACATGTATTATTATATGCTTGAAAATATACTAAACCATCTCATAAAAAGTAAAATCTTTTTTCACCTATTTGCATCTTTTTTATTGTAAGTATCCAAGGAGCAAGTGCATAAGTCAACTTCTATCAAAACTTTGTTATCCCACTCGATGCCATTGTCTCAACAAATTGATTTCTTTCCTCCGAACAAATCCGGCTTGATGCTATTGTCTTGATGCCAAAGCCTAACATATCAACTAAGAGAAGGTTCTTGTTGTATCGATACAATAGAACTTTCTACAGAAGATCTATAGATCTCTGAAGTTATATTGAGTCGATACAAGAAGAACCTTCTCTTAGCTGATATGCAGCCTTGGATGCCTTTGATCTTCACTTATTAATACCTTTTGAGCCCTTGAACTATTAAAAAACATAAAATATTTTCCAAAAATTGCAATAGTTTTTAAATCACAATCATACACACACATATACATGTAGATACACAATCATATTATATTTTCACTCACAATCATATAACATACACACATACACATACACATACACATAGTATTGTGAAGTAAGAATCAATATTGAATCAAACAATCACAATACATTTTTATTCCCAATCATACACACACATACATATACTATTGTGAAGTAAGAATAAATGTTGAATCAAACAATCACAATAGATTTTATTCACAATTATGCACTCAAATACACATACATATACTATTATGAAGCAAGAATCAATATTGATTCAAAAAATCATAATACATGTGTACTCACCATCATACACACACATACATATACTATTGTGAAGTAAGAATCAATGTTGAGTCAAACAATCACAATAATTTTTAATTTGCAAACAAATATATTTTTCTTTCTACGTTAAGTACAAAAGTAAGTATTTATAGCAAGAGTCTATACTTTGTTCTACCTATGAAACTGTAAGTTTGTAAAAGACAAAGAACTCTTATGAAAAATGAGTCTACTTGTGTTCTTTTATAAAAATTTATTTCACCGAATTTGATTCGATCAAAATCTAATGCGATTGAAGACTTTTTTACCAATAAAAATTTCGATCGAAAGCGCATTTGATCGAAAATTGTCGAATTACCATGCAAAAAGTATTGGCTCATCTCTGAATAATCTGATGTGGCACCGAATAATTCGACTGAATAATGGAGGGTTGTCGTAAAATTCCATAATTAATCACGAACAAACGGATTTTCGACTAACCAATATTGCAACCTAGTTCATGACATGCATATTTCTGATTTTAAGGCTAATTTGCATGCCTCATTTGAGATGTCTTATTTGGGGTATTTGTACCACTATTTGGGCATTTACTTTATGCAAGATGATGGTGGAATGGCTTTGTGTCAAATGAAATACATTGATGTATTATTGTAGTGTTTTGGCCTTCAAGACTATAAGCCTATTGCCATTCCTATGGAGACAAGTTTACGATTGAGTCTTCATGATGTTGGAGATGCATTTGATGTTGTTCTCTATCAGTAGGCTATTGGATGCTTGATTTACCTATGCATTAGTCAACTAGATATTCAGTTTTCTATCTCATAGATGAGCAAGTTAATGCATTGCCCAAGTGCCAAGCATTGGTAGGTGGTTAAGCATGTCTTTCACTACTTGAGTGGTAGTGAAATGAAGGAGTGGTTTAGGTTTGCTTACCAATGTTTTGTATATTCCCTTAGAACTCGATCCCACAAGTAGTTGAAAAAGGCTGTCAAGTCAGGTTTAGAAATGAAGGAGTTTTTGTGCAACATCTAAACAAAGGATATAATCAAATTGTTTCTGATAATAAGTAAGGTAGACACTCCAACTTGAAAGTACATGGGAAAAATTTTCAAGATTTTCTCAGACATGGTGAGGATTTGATTATAGAATTAGACCTTCAACTTAGGAGGTTAGGATATTCCAATGAAAGAGGAGTGAAAGCTACGGTGGCAAATGAATTTGTTCTAGATATACCTAATGTGGAGAGTCAACATATGTTCTACAAATGTGAAGCATGTCAAATGGGAAAGGCACATGGATTACCATCTCAGAAGAAAGGATGTAAGTATGATGGGTTACTAGAGCTCATCCATATAGATGTATGGGGACCAAAAAAAAAGGATCAATCACCGGCTCTAGATATTATGTTCTTTTTATTGATAATGCTACAAGATGAATAACTCTTTATGAAGGTAAGATCAAACATATTTGGAGACTTCAGGCATTTGCATGCATATGTAGAAAGAGTAACATCTCAAAAGCCAAAGAGGTAAAGGTCTGATAGAAGGGGATAATACTTCTCCAAAGAACTCAATGATTATATTTTGAATGGGTATCTAGCGCATCATTGACATCCCTCTAGTCAAAGTCTCTGAATCATACGAAATTTGCCAAAATTGCAATTTGAGCTTGTTTTGGCCTCCAAACGCACTATCATAGTGCTTGTAGAGGCTATTATGTTTTTTTATGCTAAAGTTATATACAGGTTTCGGTTCGCCAATATAAGTGTCTCTAAGCCTGTTAAAGTTTAGCAAAACTTGAAAGGGTAGTTCTATTCAATGTTTTGAGATACAATCAAGTTTTTGCATCTGGATATTTTGGTTAGTGGCCATGGATAAAAACAGTGAGGTATTCCATATGTTGGCTATTGAACATAAGTTAGATGATACGAATTACCCATTATGCGCTTATATGATGCATCATGTATTGGTCACAAATGGATTGTGGAATATTGTGTTGGGTGTTGAAATATGTCCTATTACACCTACAAATACATGTATTGAAGCTGATGTAGATGGCGTGGAAGATGATGATATTTTGTAGATTCCTATTTGTGTTGTGGTTTCTCTTGCACCTAATATAGAGCAAATTTGTTGGGATGGTAGAGATCTATAGGCACATGCATTGATAGCCTTGTCTATCAAACATGCCATTGTTCCTCGCATTTGCTCTTGCACAACAGCTAAGGATGCTTGGGATACACTTACCACTTTATACTAAGCAAGAAATGAGGCTCATTTTGCTTACCTCCGAAATAATTGGAGAGTGAGCACATGAATGAAGGAGATTCCATGGATAGTTTTCTAACAAAGATCAAAGATTTGACGAAACAATTGATTTCTGCTGATGAAGTCTTGCTTGATAGTTCACTTGTGAAGAGTGTTCTGAATGGTCTTTTGGATTTAGATCAGAGTTTTGCTTCTACTCTTTGTTTGATGACAAGAGGCAATCCAAATGGCTTATCATTTGAGGAGTTAGTCTCTGTTATGTTGGAGGAAGATCATTCTAGGCAAAACATGTTCATTATGCATGTTGCAGATCAAGCTTCCTTGGCTAGTTAGGAGGGCAAACATAAATGGAGCTCTTCTACTAGTAAGAAAGATTTTGTAAATTCTACATTATCAAAGAAGGATGACAAAGACGACAAGGAAAGAGAAAAGAAATTTTTTTTGTACAAGTAATCTAAAGCAAATGATCATCTCATAAAGAATTATCCAAACTTGACTGCAAAAGAGGCAAAGAAAAAAGAGGCTAGAATGGTTGTTGTAGAGGCCTCTGCACCAAAAACAAAGTTTGCTAATCTAGTGCAGAATGAAGTACGGGTGTTTACTACTATTTGCACTTTTGACCTATCTTCTTTTGAATAGTGTATGTCCGCAGTAGAATTAGATATTTTGTACTTTGATAGTAGGGCAACCAAACATATTACATCGTAGTACATTTTCTTCACTTCACTCGAGCATGTCCCTACATGGAATACCTTCACATGTGTAGACAACTCCTCCTATCCTATGATGGAAGTTGGTAAGATGATTCTGACTACTAGTGATGATAGTTCTTTTACATTGTCAGATGCTTTATTTGTGTTAGAGATAAAGAAGAATATGATATAAATTTCAGCTGTAGCCAAGATTTTCTTGGTTGTGAAATTTTTGGAGAAGAGATGTGCAGTTTATGATCTGTCAAATGGTGATGTGATTATTGCTTCTCGCATTTTATGTCATGGGCTATATAAGCTCATAGACTATGAAATAGTTTGCTATGCCTATAGAAATATGAAATGGTATTCTCTTTGCCCAAACATGAGGCACTTGGTAGACATGTTTATGAAGGGTGTATTTTGGGCAAAATGGAGCGTTCCTCATCTCCGAAAGATGGTTCAGTTTGAGGTACTGAAAAATTGCAGCTTGTTCATAGTTATGTCCATGGTCCTATGCAGACACTCTCTTTTGGAACCTATCTTTACTTCATGACTTTCATCGATGATTTTTCTAGGCATGCTTAGATATACCCTTTGAAAGCAAAGTCTGAAGTATTTATGTGCTTCAAATAGTTTTTGGTTTTAAGCGAAAAACTATTAGCGTGTAAAATCGGCACCCTCCGTTTTGATCGAGGGGGGAATATATGTCCTCTAACTTTAATGGATTATTGGTTGAACGTTGTCATGGAGATTCACTCTCAACCATTTCACTCTTGAGTCTATGGGAAAGAAGGAGGCAGGTGAAGAGGAGGAGATCGTTCCTTGTCAATGCAAGTGGAAATAAAAGGAAAGCTTCTTCCACATCATTTAGGCATTGGGGGGGAAACATCTAGAGGAAAGAGAAAAGAAAGTGAGCACTATTGTTTGAAAGGAATTCATTAACAGACAACATTGGAGTTAGACAAATCTATTTAGTTTAGGAAAGTGAGAAGAGCGGTGGCCTTTGAGGTCTATTCTGGCCGATTGTAAGCCTGGTGTTTGGCATGCCTGGAAGCTGGCAGGAAAGAAGTCGAAGGCATTGTCACATCGAGTGATGTCTTCAAGTTATTTCTATTTTGGGTTGATGCGGGGGGGGGGGGGGGGGGGGGGGGGGGGGATTCAAATTCGCAGGCGACCAGTCAGGGGGATCTCTTTGGTAGCTTGAAGAATATCCCCCTTTGGTAGCTTGAAGAATATCAAGCAGTCCTACTTGCGGTTTGGTCATGAACCTCTTGGCATTAACCTCTGGTATTTTTGCATTAGCCTCTGGTGCACGAGAAGAGACCATATAAGGTATATATTATTGGTCATCATACTGCGCAACGTGTGATATCTTCCGTATGCATATCACTTATTTGTTTAGTTTGTTTTGCAATCTAATATTTAAGAGTTCTTCCTACAGACTGAGCAGTAGCCCACTGTTGGGTATAGTGTATTTACCGTTTTTCTTATATGTAGAGAGATTTTTCCCTTTCAGCTCAAAGCGATGCAGGCTAAAAGAATATTTTCTGAAAGCGCATTTGAAGTTTTGATCTGATCATGAGCCATTACTTACACATTTGGAGAGTTTTTTCCTTCTATTTTTCTTCCGTTTTCTGAATAAGTAAGAAACGATAGCAACGTCAAGCCCAGATAATCAGATCGTGAACCAAACGTAGGTTTGCTCACTGTGTTGCACGGGTTGGATTTCATCTTGCATCTTTTTTCTTCAACAGAATTTCCAACAATGTTCCACCATAAGGTGGCCGTCGTGTGGTACAGAATCTCAGAAAACTAAACATCAGTTTTATTTGATTCAATATCTTTGGTGCTCTCAAGAAGCGGTGAAACAGAATTATAACATTGATGTGATGTGACAATGGACTAATGCTAGAAGATTCATAGCTATTATATTTGGTTGAGGGATTTTAAGCTTCTCAGTCCGAAAGAAGTTTCTATTATGGTTTTTTTCAGGAACTTCAACACTAGAGTTTAGTTGTTGCTGCTTTTCCATTTTTCCAACGTAAGAGGGCAGGGGGTTGTACTAAGAAGCACTCATTAGAGGCGAGATCTATCTTCACTGCGTCTGCAATGAGTCTTTCAGGGCTATGCACTGACATTCAACAAGGAATTTAGTGTTCGACTTTTGGTGAGCTCAAAAGCCTTGTGGAGGAGCATGTGTTTTTTTGGCGCAATTTTGTATACATATAGAAGCAATCTGTTGTATGTTTGAGTGAAGAATGAAGGAGTAGAAACATAATACATAGGCAAACAGAGATAAGCTTCCTTTGTTGCTTCACATATTCCTGAAAGAAGCTCATTTCAAAAACAATTAAACAAATACATATAAGTCTTCAGGCCATATAAACTGCCATATGCTGAGAAGTTGTTCGCCACATATTTATAGGTGCATCTTTTGTTTCAACAAAGTGAGAAGAAAATGTTGTTGGTTGAAGATTATATTTTAAGAAAATTAGAGAATTTTTGTTTAGTCTAACCTACATACAAGGAGGAAAGTCTCTAGATCTTTGGAATTTCCCGTGAAGCCCTTTCGGCCTTCTAATAGAGTAGCATGAGTAGCTCTAGCAGACTTTTGTAGTTCAATGTCAAGCTTGTGTCAAGGTGCCCTTTCTTGGCGCCCTGTATGCACCCATAAGGGCACACGATCCCGTTGGAGAGAGTGAACTAGATCTGAAATGCATAGTGGGATTGATTTATACTTTGCATGTACTTTAAGTTTGCTTTGAGATTGATCTTGAGACGACTTCAGTTGACCATTAGAGTGAGGGAATTGAGGATGAGAGTTTGAGGGCTTGAATATCGAGTTTGACTAGGACTTGGATTGTGACGGAGAATTGACCATGGTGGAGGCCATAGGCTTATATCCAAGAACCTTAAAGACTTTAATTCAAGTGTTGAATGAATCCCAAAGGATTGCCACAAATAGTGATGGAGTGATGCGAGCCCTAAAAGCAATTTCTGAAGGGTGTGGATTCTTTAGTGGTCAAGATGTAACAAATTTCTTGCAAGTCTATAACACTAAAATTGACCTTTATGGTATGAGTGCTTCTATGAAGCTTAGTGAATTCGCAAGGATTGTAATGCTTGTTGTCAAACCTAGAAATTATGCTCTTCAAGAGGGATCCCAGACATGGAGTGAAGTTAAGAAACTTCTTTGGGAAGAGTATTACCTAGAACACTTAGCCATGTCCACATGACATATGTTTAGAGAGTGGTTGGCTACTCCAAATAAAGGCCTTGAGGTGGTTGAGCTACTTTGAGAATTTGAAGAGCAATTTGATCAATTTAGCCATAATGACCAAGTTGCTTTGGAACATGAAAAAGTAGAGCTCTTTATTAAGAGTGTAGACTCTCATTTAACCTTAGAGTTAGGTGACATGTTGGAAGACTTGACTAAGCCATTAGGATCGACCAGAGAATGGAGTAGAGTGCATAAGGCTATATCAATGCTCTTGAGACGTAAGAGATGGATGTCTTATGTAGTGCAAGATAGAGTCGAGTATGCTCCATATTTGCAAATGCCTACTACAAGACCCTTAGTTTTATGAATGAGATTGTGAAGGGTGAGAATGACCTTGGACTCAACCTCGTATCCCTTAACCAATCCTATCAATCTAGAGTGGATCTAGAGTATACAAGACTCAAGGATGAGAAGATAAGAGAGGATTTGTGGGAGGACTTGGGTGAAGAAACTATTTCTATTGCTAGAGATGAAGAGGTATGTCAAGGTGAGATTAGTGAAGATGATGAAAAAATAGAAAGTGAGTTTGAGAATGCAGTTTTGGTATGTACACATAAAATCAACAGAAATGATGAAAAAGTTCAGGATGTTGAGTTGATTGAAGAGCGAAAGGATGTTTGGGAAGAATGCTGATGAGTCATATAATGAGTCAAACTTGAGTGATGTTGAGAGTCTTAGTGACTTGATTTTTGAAGTAGTTAGTGAACCAGGTGTCAAGGCTTCCCACGATGAGGAAGATGGGGCATTGGTCAGTAACTCTTCACGAGTTAAGGATATTCTCACTAGTACTCCCCAAGAAGTAGGAGGGGTTGAGAGAGATAAGATTGAGCTAGAGGAGAATGAAGGTCATGATGAATTTTCTCTTGAGCATAATCTTTTGTATGATGAAGAGTTAAATATATGTGAAAAAGTGTCTAATGATGATGAGTATGATGAATGTTTGAGTTTGATTGATTGTTGAATTTTTTTTTTCAATGGGAATGTATGAAAATATTTAACTATACCCAACAAAAATATATTCCATCACTTAATCATCCGATTCCGTGCATTGTTGTTCAGGCACTAGTGCATATGCCAGACAAGCACAGACGCACAGGTGAGCATTTAATGACTTGCAACCATGGGAAGCCTCATATAGAGTGATAAACTGCAATGGTTTAGTGGGACACCTGCTAAGTACATATGCTACACACATAAAAGTATCAAGCAAAAAAATATGTGGTAAAGCGTAACTTTGGACCATGCTTCTCAACATTGCCATGAGTGACTTGTTCTTCCTTTTAGAAAATTCATTTTTTTTAGGTGTATATGGCATTGTACACTAGTACTTTATCCCATGTTTTGCCAAAAAAGCTTTAAAGTTAGAAGAGATATATTCCCTCCCTTAATCAAAATGGAGGATGCCCATTTTACATGTTGATAGATTATCAACCAAAAGCAAAAACTGTTTGAAGCAAATAAACACGTTCAACTTTTGTTTCAATGGATACACCCATGCATGCCTAGAAAAATCATCAATGAAAGTCACAAAGTAAAGGTAGTTCCCAAAAGAAGCTGTTTTCTTAGGACCATAGATATCATTGTGAACAAGGCATTAGAGGAAAAAATGAACCTTGCATGGGCCTTTTAGATTATGGAGGGATTAGTGATGGACCAATGAGAAGAGGGTGGTGGCCACAGTCTAGTCCTTTAATCACATAGGCTAGGCATAGGCTTCCCTTGTTTTTGTGTGGTCAAAGAGGAGAAAACTGGATAGAAGTCATGGTTTTTCTTGTTGGAATTGTTTTGAAAGGCTTGAAAATGGATTATGGCCCTTGGATTGGCTCAAAGATCCAAGGGATGTGTTTGAATTGCAAAAGTCAAGGGAACTTCTCATTTGGACCCTTGGATTGGAAAATCTTTCAATGCCTTTGATCAAAGCAATCAACAAAAATGCACCTTTCAATAAGGGCCTTTGGATTCAATCTCAAATCCGACGTTAGAGGATGATTTTCGGAGCTCAAGGACGCTTGAAATATGGATCATTGGATCCCATCTTCGTCTAATGGTCAAGATTAAAGACCCTCAAGATGAGGGCGCCTTTTGTTCTCCATGCTTGGGTCAAAGCAAGATCTAACGGCTCTGATTTCTAGCTGATTTCACTCAGTCCGAGGCGCACTTGAGCATTAGATTAAGGCCACATCCAACAGCTAATATGGCAAGAGAAAATCAAATCAGCCCCAAATGCGGGCTATCATTAGATTTAAAGGGATCCAATGACCATAAATGTGCAGACTGAGTGCGTGAATAAGTCCGAGTCCCACTATTTTGAATGATTATCTCTCTAGAAGCCTTACACACATCAATCTAAGCCATTGAAATTAAGCATCCAAAGGCTCATAAAATTCCAAATTTGATAATTCAAACATAAGATCCATCAAATAATATTTTATTTAAAAGTACCACTAGTGGTTTTATATGCCACCTTAATCCCATTGATTAAGCATTTTATTTCCTAAAAATTAGGAATACTTATAAGGCCCATGCAGGGTTCACTTTTTCCCCTAATGGTGCAGCTTATGACTAGCTCGAACTGAACCATCGTTTGGGAAGGAGGAATAATGCATTTTGCCCAAAGTACATCCTTCGCAAACATGTTTACCAGGTGCCTCAACTTTGGGCAAAGACGATATCCTTTCAGATTTTTCCAAGCATAGCAACCTATCTGAATTAAGATGACCAAAGCATGCATGCCAAAGCTTTGCATCTCACATAGCTTGAGAATCTTGACCTGCACATGCTAAATGATTCACAAATTTTGCATAATCTATAAGATTATATAGGCATGACATTAAATGCTAGAAGCAATAATGATGTCTCCATTTGAGAGATCATGAATTGTATATTTGTCATTAAAAAATTTCACAACCAAGCCAATGTTGGCTATTACTAAAATTGATGATAGATTTTTCTTGATCTCTCATAGAAATAAAGCATCCGATAAAGAACTACCATTGGTATTGGTTAGAATGATCTTACCAACTGATATAATAGGATAAGAGGATTATTTGGTGCATGTGATAGTATTTCATATAGAGGCAAGCTCAAGTGAACTCACAAAATTGTGCTACGAGGTAATATGTTTGGTTGCACCACTATCAAAGTACAAAAATTTTTAGTAAATTGTAGACATAGACTATTCAAGAGAAGATGGTTCATAATTACAAATAGTAGTAAATGCCCATTGTTCATTCTGCACAAGATAGGTAGACCCTAATTTGGGTATAGAGGTTTGTGCAACAACCATTCCAGCCTCTTTTTTCTTTGCCGTGTTTGCAACCAGTTTTGGATAAGTCTTTAGGACATGATCATTTCCTTTGTAGTATTTGAAAAAACATTTAAGCTTCTCCTATATTTCATCTTTCTTTGATTGTCTAGAATTAGTAGATTTTTTCTTATGAGTAGATGAGCTCGATTCAGCTTTTCTCTTCTCACTAGCCAAAATTGCTTGAGCTACAACATGCATAATGGACCTATTCTACCTAGACTGATCTTCCTCCAAGAGGAGAGAGACCAACTCCTCAAATGTTAAGGAATTTAAATTGCATTTCATCATAAATGAAAGAGTAGAAGAAAAACTCTAATATGAATCTGGAAGACCATTCATATTAATCTGCACAAGTGAACTATCACGCAAAAATTCATTACCAAAAATCAATTGCTCTTTTAAATCTTTGATCTTTATCAAAAACCTATCCATGGAATATCCTTCATTCATGTGCTCACTCTCATACTGTTTTTGGAGGTAAGTAAGAAGAGCCTCATTACTTGCTTGGTATAAATTGGTAAGTGTATCCCAACCATTCTTTGCTATTTTGCAAGAGTGAATGTGAGGAATAATGGCACATCATGGACAAGGCTATCAATGCATATGTTTGATGATCTCTACTATCCCAACAAATTTACATTGTAGTAGATGCAATAGGAAGTGCACTACGGACAGGAACCTGAAGAATATCACCATCTTCAATTCCATTTGCACCGCCTTTAACAACTATGTTTGCAGTTGTAACACGATGTGTTTTCAACACCTTGCATAATATTCCAGATTCCTTTCGCAACCAAAACATCTTTCATCATACAAGCCCATAAGGTTAACTCCAACCATCCAACTTATCCTCAACATCGAACATGCAGAATACATCACTTCTTTCATCCATGGTCACTAATTCAAATACCTTGATGAAGAAAAATGAATCTATCTCAAGAAGTCAAATAGAACTACCCTGTGGATTTCTACTAAACCTATAACATATTTAAGGCACTTAGATCTCAATTTTGACACCTTAGAGAGAAGTATTTTGAAGTCCTAATCTCCTTTAGTATGCTCACCGAATTTCATGCGATTTTGAGACTATGACCTGAGGGGTCTTGATGATGCGCTAGATGAAGTGGCGAGGTGCTTTGATACCAATTATTGGAGTTTGAGGTCTACAGAAGCACGTGAATAACACAAGGAAGAAGAAGAAGAAGCTTGGAGCACAATACACAATACTCAATGTATTACCAAGAAAATGTATAAAGATAAGTAATCCATTAGGATTTTAGGCATATATACATGATGGGGGAAAGACTTCCTAAAGATAGAAAACATTACCCCGGCCATCCTAATGTGTCCACACACATCACTACCAAAGTATATCCTCTCTAACTATCTCCTCAATTATTTTTTTAGCAAAAATGACAAGACATGTTAATCCTTATGATTAAACATACTCATCCATTCTTTTGCATGGATTATGACATGGAGAGATATCCATGCATACAATGATCATCTTTATTGGTTGAAACCAATTATCAATCCAAATTATGTCATGGAAAATCAATTATTTACATAGTATCCACTTTATATTGAGAGTGAATATATATGAGGTTGATCTAGTAATTGTGCTTCTTGCACATTCATTAAACATTATCAAAACAAATCTCAGACAAGAAATTCATACTTGTATGCATGATCATAATCATCACACTAGCATATGCCAACTAGGAATAGAATTGTATATCAAGTGCATAAACTCCCATAAAGAGGAATTCATGTGGTCATCAATTATTGGAAGAAAACATCTTATTTTTTCCTGAGAAATCTACCCCCTAAACTTTTCTTAGACATAATTATCAATGAAAAAGGTCACTTGCCTTTGTCTTCTTTTGTTTGAGAAAATAACCAAAGATAATCTTCAAGGAAAGTGTAAGTATGCATGCACTCATGCTTCTTTATACTTACTAAATTACTTCACAAGCATCTATTCTTGCAACTAATTTTTAAAACACACATAAGAACTCCTCCCTCAAGGACTATGTCTCTCCAGTTCTTTTCATATCAAATAATTCCACGCAGTTACTAAAATCTTTAGAGCACCTCACTCTCTCGATAAAATCAGAAAGATAAATTCCCTTAAAGGGATTCTTAAACTAATCCAGATAGAACTCAAAACCACACATTAAAAAGCTCACTCTTCAAGTGTGGATTGTATAGAAATTGAAAAAGCTCTAATCAAAGCTTGGAATAGGAAGTTATGCGTTGAATAAAACATGTACGTAAGTACCTATGTACCTAACTGAATACATGATATATATATATATATATATATATATATATATATATATATATATATATATATATATATATATATATATATATATATATATATATATATATATATATATATATATATATATATATATATATATGTTTCCAAATCCACTAAGATATGTAAATTCACATGCATGTTATTCTATGTATATACATGAATATGCATTTACATTGGTATTTATGCATATATGTATGTAGATTCAATGCATATATAGATGGATAAATGCATGTTTGAATGCTTGTATGCATGCAAGCATGAAGAAAAAGTGCATATACATCTTCTCCTCCCATAAACGTTTGTATAAATACGTTCATATATTTAACTCTCTATATACACGTGTGTAATCATGCATGTCTCTTCAAGTTCTGTTTTCTCTCTCTTTTCTTCTTCGTGCACTCTCCTTATTTATTTATATCTCATATATGCATAGATGCATAGACAAATGCATATAGAATCATAATTAGATTAATGTATGTGTGTGTCATTGGATGCGCGAACATGTGTGTGTGTAAACATATGCAACTCTATCATGTGTATATGCTTGAGTTCAAAAATCTTTACTCTATCTCTCTCTAAAAACGAAGTTGAATGTGCTATAGAATTTCTGAGAGTAGTATCTTTTTGGGTGTCAAAGATCATTGCACCTTGTCGCATATCAAAAGGTGTAGAATTCAATGTTCTACATGCTTATTTAGAGAGATCTACAAAAACATAAAACAAACAAAGAGAAAACATACTTCAAAAGTTTGGAAGAAACACTCTCACCTCACATCAGAGCTCACCATGTGCGTGTGAAGCTATTGATGCATGGAAAAAGGCCCTCAATTCTACCAAACCCCTTGGAACAATCATTCCGCACCATCTCCATGCCCAGTTAGGGGAGAGCTTACTCTCCTAAACTTCTATTAATAGAAAGAGAAACTCTACAAGTGAACGGGCATAGCACTCATGGGACCCCCTGCCAATCGCACAAAGAAAGGGTTGCTTAAAAATTTCTAAAATACATCAAAAAGAAGTTTACAAACAATTTTCACCCTCATGGGGGGCCCACTTGCTTTTAATCTTGTTTTTAGCAAGGAAAAAAACTCTATGATGTCTAAAAGATAATTCTTACAAAAAAAAACTCTTTTACCTAAATGGAAAAGATATATTTTGATCGACCATTCTTTAGGGGGGCTACCAAAGTTTGCGGCACACCTCTATTTAGAGATCTTCTAGAGGGTCTCATCTCTTATAGCATTCTACGGTTCCTAGAAACAACAGATACTTTCACCCAATAGCACTTGCTTCTAGTTGATTTGTTTGTGTAGAAACATGATTCTCGTAAGGGACTACCACAACAACATTGACTTGGAGCATGAAAAGAATAGATGTACCAAGTCCTCCTTGCCATGGTGGCATCTTTTACATCATGGAGGGGCTCCATAAACTTTGTTAGCTTTTACATTGGTCCAAATTCCCCATTGGATATTTGCCACATAAGAAGCGATTTTTTAACTTCAATGAGGGGATGCCAAAGGCATTGGAACTTGAGATTCCACCTAAAACATGATCAATCTAGAAACCATCTCCTTTTGATGGTGGCATGAAAGTACACATTTTTCTTTACTCTCAGAATTTATCAAGACTATTGCCATTAGGCCAGCTAAGATCCTTAACATGGGGGGAGTCATGCCCTATAACAAGGTGAGTCCTCAAGCTTTCCCAAGCATTGATTTGTATGATGAACTATTCATTATAGTTATTCTTGCATTCATGACATAATGATGCTTCATGCTTGATTCTATCTATCATGTAAACATAATGAAGCTTCATAGACTTATTGTATAGATTTATTCTATCGAGTGGATGTTGCACTCTTGAACATCTCACAATAGTTTCCTCATCTCATCTTGAACGTATTCTCTTCTTCCATGTGAAGGAACATATTTTTTTCCTTCTTATTTTTCAACATCCCAGGTATAACTATCTCATCCTCAATATCCAAAGCAGGCATGTACTCTTCCATCTTTTCATTTCTTATCTAATTTATCATTGTGTAGTCTTCTGTAGTTTCACACCATGATTTTATAGGTCTAGGAAACTTAAATGATCCATAATTTTGCCTTTCCTCATGAACAAAATGTCTAGGACTTGTTTCTAGCTCATCGTGAACATTATGCATAACATAATTTGAATCATTCTCTATCACAAACATGTCTTTGGATGCATACCATGAGCATTCTCGTCACATATAATGTTAATACTCACTATACATTCTTTTTTTATAGGATTATACCATCTATATCCTTTCTTCTCTTTTGAGTATCTAAAAACCATGTCTTTTTTTAATTTAGGCTCAAACTTGTGTCTCAAACAACTAGGCACATGTGCAAATCCAATGCACCCAAACAATCCTAGATAGATCATATTTGGTTTATGTTGTCATAGTCTCTCATAAGGACTCAACTCATGTACCATTCCTATTAGAGCTCTTTTTAGTCCATGTAGGACCATATGATAAACTTCTACAGAAAATGTGATTGGCATGTTCTCTTCATTTAACATTGCTCTTGCAACTTCTTCAATCACATAATTCTTGTTTTCTACACCACCATTTTTTATGGTGTGTCTCTACAAGACAATTGCCTTTTAATTTCATGATCGCTAATATCTTGATTAAGTTCCTTTCAAATATACTCTCCCCTTGAATGTGATCATAAACATTTAATATACATGGCCAACTGCTTCTCAACCATGTTCTTGAATTCGACAAAGCATTTGAAAACTTCACTTTTATGCTTTAAGCAATGTATGCAAGTTTATTGTGTTATATTCATGAGATGTACATGCCTGGAGGAATGATAAGTTCATTGCTCGGGGGAGAGCCAAGGCCAAAAGCTAGAGAGTTCATATGAAGTACCTGCTCGGGATGGCAAGATGAGTAGCAAGACCTTAGAGAGAACTCTAGATGGTGACTAGGGAGGTCAGTCCTAGGTAAGAAATTCTCTACTTCTTACATTTGTTAACAAAATCTATGAAGTAGGCCTAGGAAAGGTGGGTGGAAGGCATCCATGTCACTTTCAAAGTTGAGCTCAACAAAGATTAGAGTATATCTTCGAGTTTATAGGTGAAATTTAGACGTGTATGATACCATTGGAGAGATCTTAAAAACCAACTTTCCAATCAAAGAACTATATTGAGGATATAGTATACCTAATTGCACTCAGAACCCAGATTAGGATGTCGAGGCATAGAACAAGCAACACAAGAAACAAAGGTTGCAAATAAGGAAAGTCTATAAGCAAACAACCAAGAAGTAGAAAGGCAAGGATCAACAGACCAAGATTGAAAGCAAGGGTTCAAGAGACCATGGTTCAGGAGAATAATATTAAAGTGGCTATTCAAGGGTGAGGACATCAATTCGAGGGGAGATCAGGCATTGATCATTGAGAACAATGACCTCTAGAAGGGGAAGAGAGTGCTAAACTCAAGAAATGATAGGGAGGAGATGGTTGAACCCAACCCTAAGAGGAAGGATTAGGAAATAATCCTCAACCATGGGTTTTTGGGCAAGTAGTTTTCCCATCATACTGCTAGCACGTAGGTCATGAGTTCAAATCTCAAATACTCAAGAAATGATAGGGACAAGATGGTTGAACCATACCACAAAAGGGACAATTAGGAAGTAATCCTCAACCATGTCTTTTGGGGCAAGTGGTTAGCCCATCATACTCCTCATCGATAGAACATGAGTTCAAATCCCACATTTGGTATTAGACCGTAGAGAGATATCTTGGAAGATCTTATCATCCTTCAAAAAAAATGAATGTTTTGCGAGAAGCACTATATATAAGTTGAAAAAATATGCCTTCCCTTCCATGAGGAAGTAGTTCAAAACCTTCTAGCATGTAATACCATTTTGTGATTGAATTACTCCTTTCACGAGAACAACAAGCCTTTCATTCTCGTAATCTACTTGTGGAGCTCATAGCTCGTGTTCTTTAATTTCTTGTCACGTACTTTAGAGATGATAACTCTAACCTACAACACTCTCCTATCAAGAATCAAAAGATTGACACGCAAGCTTCAAAGAACAAGCAAAATTTTCAAGAGGTTCATGTAAAAACTATAATTCAAGAAGAAACTCATATATATTTAATCTATAAGTCAAGAAGAAACTCTCATATAGTTTCTGTCATTTTATTTTTTGTAAAAAGGGGGCACTCAAATAAGAAGACTAGAAAAGTTTATCTATCGCAATTGTAATGCTTCACTTTCCTCATTTTGATCACTCCAAAGTATCAAGAGAGATAATCATTATTTAAGACGTGTTCCGTCTTCTCAACAATTTTTCTTACGCTTATAGGTAGATATCATGGATTCTGAGTGAAAAAAATAGATTCTGTTACCAAATAGGTATCTCATAAACACGTTTTATTTTTCTCAATTTTTCCATTATTTTCATGTATACTGTATTTTGTAATACTTTTACAAGTTGAAAACAAAAGGTTTTTAGACCTAATTAAGTTATACATATGCAAAATTCCGGGAAATAAATCAAAATTCATACGTAGATCTCATCAAATTTGCTTAATAGCACAAATTACTATGGTTTGCGCGTTCAACTTAAAACAAGAGAATTTTACTATTTTAAGGTTTGATTGCTTTAATCTCCAATATAAAATCAATAGGTGTTAGTTAGTTGCTTTAAACCACTTATTTCATCTTTATCAAACCAGTCACCTCAAGGTAGTGATGTCTTCTAATTGAATTAACCAATTATTGGTTTCAATATATTTGCTACCGTTCGGCAAAACAATTTTCGGCATTATTCATGTGGAGAAGCTACCATTAAGGTGAGGTTCATGTTTGAACGAGGGTAAATGCATCGATATCAGGATTGGTTATGGAAATCCCTAAGAATAATTAATTTCCTCTCATAAGCTTCTAGCTAATAGAGCATTGGAAGTGTACTACGACTTGGAATTAGGCATAGGATAGGATTGGGAAAGATGAAAGTAGTGTGATCAATCTTGATAGTAGGACAAAAGAAGAAAGGATAGTCATCAATGTTGATATTGATTGATTGATCGATCCACATCAAAGATTATCATGCTTTTCATGTAATAAAGGACCTAGGTAGTCAAAAGCTCTTGTTTCAACTGGTCCTTCAAAACTGAAGGTGGGGATGGTACACATTAGCCTTAAATGTTATCTTATATTGATTAATATTGGGTCTTGAGGCCATGCAAAAACAATCTAGGCATATCCATAACAAGATCACATACTTGAAGTCACTCAAACAAAAGAATTTGCATTATTTACAAACATTTCAAGAACCAATTGCCATGGTCATGCAAAAAAGAGAGTGTGCTTCACTCCATCCTAAAAAAATGGGTTGTTGAACAAGCAACTAAGGCCATTTGTGGAAATGGCAAAGAACAGTCATGGTAGAGGGTACAACTAACAATTGTACAGCTTAAGCGTAATAGGATGAGAGAGAAGACCATTAATATAGATCCACACATAGTTGTTCCACAAGATAGCCTAAATCATCCTAATGATATTTTTAAGAAATCCTAAACGCTTGAGTGACTGCAAACTAAAGTCCCCTGTTTTTCTCCATTCTGAATCTTCGTTTTCCTGTTTGTGTGCTTTTAAAGACATTGAACTCCAACACCGGTCAGCACCTCTTGAAAAGAATTGAGACCAAGAGTTTTACATTTAGGAAGAGCTTTGACAACATATTTGATCTCAAAGTTAGCAAGAGGTATGTCTAACATGAGAGAAATATATTGGGAATCGTATTCATTGTGAATCTCAAGATGTAGGCCATGCAGTCATATCTCGGAGTAGCTAAAAGAGCAAAGATCCAAAGCAAATCCTTCAAGTGGCCCACAACAAAATTCTTGTTCTCCTCATTCATAGTGCATTCAACACTACTTTCTTTTTATCATTGTAGGAAAGAAAATTTCTTCTATTCTTTTTTTCAAAATCTTGCACATTTCCTTAGTTTTCAACTTAGCCTTACCTACCAAACTCTCCTTAAATTAAATTTTATATTTTGTTTGCTGTCATGATTTACTTTTCAAATCTAACTTTCATCTTGAATATGAAAAGGCCGTTTTGAAGGTGAACTTTACCATTGCTTACTTTGGTCTTATGATGAGCAAGCCTTTTGTGTATATTTTTATCTCTAAGATTTCCTTATTCATTGGATCTCTACATATGAACTCCATAATATAGAATATTAGCTTTTGACATTAGCGACCCAACACCTAGCTAGATTGGATGCATTTTGAAAGAATTGGAGTAAAGCTTGCTAGAATCTATGTTTATTTCAAACTAGTTCTATCCTAGAGGTTGTCGCTATACCTAGAGGTTGTTGCTCTATCCTAGAGGTTTGAAAAGGAGAAGGCACAACTATATTTTACCTCAATCAGCTCTTGAATGAGCTTCACCATATCTCACTTGCATGAATAACATGCTCTCTTTGATGCTAATGATGACAAAGTGATTCCATCACATTGAAGTCACTAGATAGGACCGCACCTTAAGGCAAGTAGTCAAGGAAGAGCCAAATCTCATTCCTTTCTTTCTTTGAGTTCGGGGCATAGATTGAAACCCTTAGAAAGGAATATGGACATTAACCCATGTATCAACCCTTCTATGTTGAGGATAAAACAAAGAGCCTTAAAAAGAAGAGGAATAGTGATGCTTAGATCCTACCACTGTGCCACCACTTGCTTGCATATTCAAGAAGGAAAGAACCAATGATTAGCAAATATCTTCTCCATCATATTCATGATTTTATTATGTGTAACTATGACGTCTTTAAGGCATGTGAATTCAAGGTTTTACATCTTTCAATCATTGGATAATAACATAGGTTTTTATTGGGTATGTGAAACCTAGAACAATGAAAGTATAATCATTTTTGAGAGGATTTTCCTTATTTCTTATTTGAGTCAATGATTTTATGTGTGGGGAAGTTACCTTCTACAGGAATATTTCATGGGAATTTAAGTTAGAGCTTTTATTTTTGGATTTCAACTTTCTTGATGTAATTATCCACATGACAGGATCCAATAAGAAAGCTTTCATATTTTTTTAGAGATTATAGGAAACTTGAAATTTCCAATGAGTGCTACTTGAACCCCAGCCTTTGTGAGCTATTCTTCACGCATCCGCAATTAATGGCGGGACCCATTCCCTCACACATGGTTAGCAAATGAAGGTTGGGATTTGGAGAAAAAGGCTGATGGTGACTCGCCTGGTCTCGTTGGATTTAATCCCCTGATCTTATACCTTCCTAAGGAGATCATTCTTGCAAAGGAAGAAGATGTTAAGAAAGTTTGCCCCATTGGTTATTTCTTTTGCTCAAAATCACCGGTTGATTCACTTGGACAATAGTTCCAAAAGGAGTGGTTCCCACATTATTTGGTGGTTTGTGCGGATCTCTATGTTATGCCTCTACAAGTGTTTCCCATATTTCGTTGCAAACAAGTCCAAATCACAGTGCTTTGTATTGTGGGTGGATTTATTTAGGAGATTGTCACACGGATTCATCATCCATTGGCCTCCAAGGAAGATGTTGGGGGTTTCATCTAAAAGGAGCTACACACTCTTTCAACACTAGATTGCACCCATAGATTAGTGTTCAAGCACACCTTAATGTAGATCTCCCTGTGAAAATCAACGTTGACATTGGTGAAGGTCTCCCTCTCAAATAGGAGCTATTTTACAAACCATTAACCAATTCTTGCCTCCATGTGGGGACACAAGGCCACATGACTGAAGAATTCCCTTTGAGATGGAAATCATTTTGGTGAAAGAAGTGTAAGGGAGATGTGCAGGTTAAGGGAAATTCTTAGGTTTTGATTGACAAGGTCACTTTCACCCCTAAAGATCATTTCCTAGAAAAGGTTAAACGAACAAAATTCAAGGATCATAATTTAGAGGCCTTCGTGAAACTAAGACATAGAAGGAGAAGAAGTCCCAAAGGACGTGGTGGGTGGAACTCTATTCACCCAATTCTTGCAACTAACAATATTATCTATAATTTCGAGAAGGAGGTCAATATCTTAGACTACCCTAGTAAATGGAATAAACAATTGAATGAAGAGAAAACAATAGAGAACCCTCCCACAAGCAAGGAAGGCAGCCAAGAAGGAGAAACATCTAGCAAAAATGTTGGTCCCATCTCCAACAAAGAAGATAATCTTGGTAGTGAAAGTTCCATTATCAATTCCACGTATATCGAGCATGAAGTCAACTCCTTGATGAGGGTGGCGTCGCAAAAAGCAAAACTCCCAAATAAGTTTCCATATAAGAGCCTCCTTAAAGGTCATCTCGTGTGCCAAAAACCTTCAACCCCATTTCATAAATGATTATTGTGTCATACAACATTCAAGGTATGCCTCATCCCTCAAGAAAGATCTCCTTTGGTCAATGGCTTTGAGATAAAAATGTCAACCCATCATTTATCTTTCTTCAAGAGATCAAAATTCATGAGACCGAGCTATAAAAGATACCAAAGTTTATTTCAACATCTCATGTGTGGGTGGGCGAAACTGTTAGAGGATAATCACTCCTATGTGCATAACAAAAGCAAATGAATCCTCCTCACATCCAAATTTTTTTCAAATGTAGGCTCTACATTTTCTAAGTTTCTCTAAGGATGGCCAAAGAATGAAGATGAAACTTTGCATCTTGGAGCTTAACTTAGAGAGATTTTCAATAAGAGTAAAATCACTCCATTTGGACACTAGATGATGTGCCAATGAGCTACAATGAAATAGACAACTCGATCTCTTCACAAAATATCAGCTAACTACACAAACACTATTCTAGTAATTGCTCTGAGTTTGTGTGTGTAATGATCCCGAGACTTATACCACTTAAAGAAGATTTTATAACCATTCCAAAAAGATAAAAATAAGTAGAAATGGATTGAGTATGAAGGTGTAATAAAGTAAGTCTCTGATATAAGGTTCCGACTGGTTCAAACAAAATCTGAACTTAAGGGTCCCGCCGATTCAGATAGATCTGAAATCAAACACCATTTGGTCACTCATGTATATGGCCAAAGATCTCAAGACTAGAATTAAGGATAAGTCCATGTGCTATCTTAAACAAGTGATCCACTTAGCCTAGTGGTTAAGTCTCAAGGTTGTGAAGGAGGAGGTCTTGGGTTCAACCCCGATGGGGGGCATGGGGAGAGAGTTTTGCCCAAAGTGCTCTAGAGCCTTCTAACTCAAGTTAACATGAGTTAACTTCAGTCTAGTGAGACTTAACTCGAGAGGCGAGTTCACCAACCATTAGTGGACTCTAGTGGAGGGTGCAAAGGCAGTGGTCGAGACCACTCCAACCACTAGTAGACTCTAGAGGAAGATATGAAAGGAATGGAGGAGATTGCACATGCACTTGTGGACTCTAGTTACATTTTGTGGTCCTCGGTGATTCGAGTAGCTATATATATATATATATATATATATATATATATATATATATATATATATATATATATATATATATATATATATATATATATATATATATATATATATATATATATATATATATATATATATAGGCATAAGGTTGGGAGGAGACTCATCTCTCTAGCATGTTCAAATGATGATTTAATTAGGATAAAACAAAGACACCTTCAATTGCCCTTTCCACGAAGCAAAAGCATTGGGCATGTCAATAGAATCCATGATCATGTTTCCTACATCTATCTGAGTATAAAATAGGGTGGTATGGGACACCATATTTTATACTCAGATAGATGTGGGAAAGATGGTCATGGATTATATTGACGTACCCAATGCTTTTGCTTCATAAAAATGGCAATTGAAGGTGTCTTTGTTTTATTGTAATTAAGTCATCATTTAAACGTGCTAAAGAGATGACTCTCCTCCCAACCTTATGCCTATATATATAGTTTCTCGAATCAACGAGGACCACAAATGTAACTAGAATCCACAAGTGTATGTGCAATCTCCTCCACTCCTTTCATATCTTCCACTAGAGTCTACTAGTGGTAGGAGTGATCTTGACCACTGCCTTAACACCTTCCATTAGATTCCACTAGTGGTTGGTGTACTTGCATCTCGAGGTAAGTCTCACTAGACTCAAGTTAACTCACGTTAACTTGAGTTAGAAGGCTCTAGAGCTCTTTGGGCAAAACTCTCTCCTCATGCTCCCCATGGGGGTTGAACCCAAGACCTCTTCCTTCACAACATTGAGACTTAACGAGTGTCCCATTCTAGGTCTCTCAGATCTAGCGGGACCCTTAAGTTCAGATTTGTCTGAACCAGCCAGATCCTTAGATCATAGACTTACTTTATTACATTCTTCCCCCCTTTGGAAAGATTTTTGTCCTCATAAATAAAGCTATATACATAGCCGTAGGCAACCCCCAAGCACTTATTTAAGATAGCACTTGGACTTATCCTTAAGTCTAGTCTCGAGATCTTTTACCATATACATGAGTGACCAGACGGTGTCTGATTTTAGATCTTTGTAAATCGGTGGGACCCTTAAGTTCAGATGTGTCCGAACCACCCGGACCCTTAGATCATAGACTTACTTTATTACAGAAGGAGACACAACAATTACAAGATCAAGGGGTCTACAACCATCATCTAGAGAGATAGAGTATGTAAAAGTGAAATCTCTATAAAATGTGTAGAGAATAGCTAGTAGGGGGTGCGCTTAAGCAAGGAACAAGCTTGGAAACATATTTCCACAACTCTAAGTCATAATACAATTCATTATAGTTTTTAAAGATCACATGCTAACCTCTTTAACCAATAAGAAGCATATACATGTCAAAAGCTTGAGGTCCAATCACATCAAGAGGTGACCTATTTCTTTTCTAATCAAAATCTTTCCATTATAGATTTGATTTGATGCCTCCAACTCATAGAGGTCATCCTCGTTTGATTTTACATAATGTGGAAGGTGAAGCAGAGAGCATGTTCCCACACTCTTGAGCGTTAAATGCACCCTAACTTCCAACACTCCCCCCTCAAGCTCAAGTCCTTTTCCTTCAGTGCTTCATCCTATGTCTCTTATGTTGATTGCTTGCTTGAATCCTCCACGATTTGTACCTTTAAGAAACTTTTTCATCATGTCTGCAACCTACAATTTAGTGTTCAAATACCTTATATCTAGTTCCTTTGCCATCACCTTTTCTCTAATGAAGTGGTAATGGACTCTATATGCTTTCTCCTTGCATGAAACATGAGACTGGTAGCTAGATAAATGCTTGAAATTTTATCTCCATGAAGAGGAAACACCTTCACTTCCACTTCCAGGTTCTTAAGTAGTTTCTTAAGCCATCATATCTCACATGTGGCCAATGCTAAACCTCTATACTCAGCTTATCTGGATGAAAGAGGAATAGTGGGTCACGTCTTAGAGTTCCATGAGATCAATTTTGTACCTATCAAGAAAACATAACTTCATGTACTACTTTGATCATCTTTGCTACCTGCCCAATCAACATCAATATAACCTTTGATAGTTAGATCATCATCATAAGAAAAAAACACACCTTGGTTGATGGTGTGCCTGATTTATGTAAGCACTTTTCTTGCTTCCATAAGACAATCATGAGTGGGTGCATGCAAAAATTGACAGAGTACAACTGCTACATATGCAACATCAGGTCTATTGAATGTGGCATGATTCAATGAACCAATTATGCTTATATATAGTGTAGTATCTTGTATAACCTCTCCTTGACCTAGAAACAACTTTATATTGGGCTCCATGGGCTGAGATAGTGGCTTACAACTACTCATACCAAACCTATAGAGCACATCCATAAGTATTTTCTTTGTATCAAGAAGATGTGATTGTGTGCATAGATCACCTCTATTCCAAGGAAGTACTTTAGTGTTCCAAGATGAAATATCTTGAATCTTTTCCTAGCTTTGATTTGATATCTTTTATACCTGCAATATCACTTCTTCTTATGATCAAATCATCCACATAGATGCATATGTATACCATCTTGTCTCCTTACTTCTTCATGTAAAGTGATTGATCTGCAACAATTTCTTTATATCCACGACTTGATAAATAATTTTCTAATCTCTAATTTTAGGCCCTTGGGGCTTTCTTTATTCCATATAATACTTTCCTTAGCTTGGAGACATGATTGGGGTACCTCATACTAAAGAATCCTTCAGGTGGCTCATGTAGACTACTTCCTCAGGCTATCCATTGAGGAAGTACTCTACATATCCAACTAATTTAAGCTCCATTTTGTTGATGTGGCCACTACAATCAAAGTCCTAATACTGGCATCTTAGCTACGGGGCTGAAAGCTTTATTGTAATCTATCTATCCTTGCTTCTGTATCTAGCAATGGAACGATCTGAATTCCTTTTAATTTTCTAAACCCACTTATGACATATAGCCTTCATGCCTTCTTGAGCTGGTACCAAGCTCCAAGTATGGTTCAGATCAAGTGCCTTCAGCTCTTCCTTCATTATCTCTTGCCATTACTTTCAATCCATAGCTTGTTCATAACTAGTCGGTTCTTTGTCCTTGATTCTGAGTCATGTATGCATAATGCTTTGTAATGTAATTATCATATGTTAACCTTGCAATTCGATATCTAACTCTTGAATTCAATTCCTTTATGTGTGGTTGCCATCTTCTTTCAAAGGCATATACATGTCAAAAAGTGAGGTCCAATCACATCAAGAGGTGACGTATTTCCTCTCTAATCAAAATCTTTCCATTATAAAGATAACTTGATGCCTCCAACGTGGAAACCATCCTCTTTTTATTGTGGATAATGTGGAAGCAAAAATTTGGAGCATGTTCCCACACTCATAAGCTTGAAATGCATCTTAACTTCCAACACACATAGCACCAACATGGGAGCAGTGGTGTAGGTAAACGAACATGGCATTCATGCTTGGTGGTATTGTGATGGATCCTAACCATCACTTGGTTTTTGAATCCTTCAAGGGCCCTCTTTAACTCACCATTGCCTTGATATATGCTCCTAATTATCACATGGAAAAAATCACTCCATGGCATTCTTTAGGCTCTCTACCCCTTCAATTACATCCTTTGTTGAGACATCAATAAGGTGGAGGTTATGTCTAATACATGGGACCCAAGGAGGCATGATATTTATGGAATCGTGAAAGATGACTTGCACCATGTTAAGCTACACCATGATTTGGTGGAGTTCAAAGACGTGCACTTTCTCTTGGTGGAACCTCCTCCCTACAAAAGGCTTGCAGCACGTTATACTTGCAAGAAGCTATATGATGTAGAACATGATTTCTAAGAAGGGTCCCCCATCCTTTTTTGAATGTGTGCACTTTGTTTTATTTTATCACTATCCAATAGTTCTCACTTTAAAGCCACATCTTAGAAATAGGATCCCTATATTCTTTCCTTCCCTCTATTTCATAGGTGATCTCCATGACATGGAGTGAAGCCTTTAGATGTTGCACCTCTTTCTCTAAGTGCTAGAAGTTAGCTATCAAGCAGTCTCAAGTTCTCCTTTACAAGGGCCCAAAAAAAGGTGATAACATTGCACATGTGAGAATGGAAAATCTATATCATCTGCTTTCACATCTTGAGATGGAAGTAAATAATGGCAATTACCGTCTCCAACCGAGACGTCTCTAAAAGAAATAGAAACAAAATAAGATAGGAAGAAGAAATTCAAAGAAAGAACCTGAAGATTTATTCACGGATTGGTGGGCAGGGAAAGATGATAAACCAATGAAAGACATGTTTATAAGCTCTTTAAAAAGAACTATCACAAGAAAGAGATTCCCTACATGATAGATAACAATTGGGTGGAATATAGTTAAACAAAAGAAAATACTTAGCTAATTTACAACCAGTTCACTCAACTCCTAGAAGTGTCCTTGCAGTCATTTCTCAAAGGTGAGACTGGATGGCTTCAATCTATACAATTAGATGAAAAATGAATTCCTCAAAATATCATGCAACTTCTTGACTCCCCTTTCATAGAACAAAGATTTTAGAAGTTTTTGATGCTCAACATTGTTGTAAAATTCGGGGTTCAAATAGTCTCACAATTGAGCTCTTCAAGGCTTTCAAGAGTGTTTTAGTGAAACCATTACTTTTGATGTGGCAACAGGTCCTGAAATTTGGCACTCTTCCTAGATTTTTGAGTGAAGAGGTGATTAAGCTAATTCACAGAAAAAGGAAGAAAAAAATAGGATTGAAAACTCAAAACCGATCACTATGTTCCAAGCTCAATATAGGATCTTAGCAAAGGTTGTTACTAATCGCATTACCATCTATCTGTGTTCATGCCTCAATGATGATCAAAAGGGATTCATAAAGGGCAGACCCATCTTGGAGGCCATTTAGATGTGTGGGAAGGCTTGCAATTCACTAAGGAATCTTCAAAATATTTCCTCATCATGAAGATATTTTTTGAGAACCATACAATCATTTGGAGTGTGACTTCATTCTCCAATCCTTGGAAGATATCACTTGTTGCTATAAATTCATCAATATGATCTTTGCACTTATGGGGAATGCCTTGGCTCGAATTAGTCTCAATATTCCACTCTCTCAGGTTTTGAAAATCAAGCTTCAAATTTTAGCACTCTTGGACCTATCAAATAGATGCCATGTGGAGCAATAATAAGAAAGGATATTAATGCTAGAACTTGCACTTAAATTTTGAATTCAAATGCCTCTTCAGAATAGCAAATTCCATTTATCACACTTAGTTGTGATAAAGCCTATATTCTAGGGGAAGTAATTCCTAACTTATAGGGAATCTTTCTCAAATCTCTATGAGCACATTTTGAACTTGGAATTGATTTATCCCACGTGTGTAACTGTCCTCTTGGAGTTTTGGAAGAAAATGAGTACACCCCTATGCTAAGAAAACCCCTTCATTGCTCTCTTTAAGTTTTATAGTAGATTGTGTGTAGCCATATCTAGCTTTCTGTGTGTATAAGCTAGATTTTATGTAGCCATATCTAGCTTACTTTGTGTATAAAGTTTTTTCAAAGCTTGTGTCGAATCTATGCATATTCTGATAGAACTAGGTGCAGAAGTGAGAAGCGGACTATCTATGTATGAAGGCCATAACTTATCTATCTTTCAAGCACTAGTTTTCCTCGTAGGAGTAACCACTTTGAGAGAAATAACCTATATTTGCAAGGTAAGTAAGTTCTTATTATGTTTAAAACATCTCTTGGAATCAATCCAAATGAAGTTAGAGAACATATTTTTTTGAGTGAGTAATGATGTTGTGAGTGTGCCTATGTAACCACCTATGCTTAAAGGCTACATAGTGACACTACTTCTCCACCCTTTCATTGTATCTTTGCTTTTCCATACAGGAAAGCACTCAAGGAGGAGCAACAGAAGATATTGAAGGATCTTGAAGAAAGGAGAGCTACATGTTCAAGTTCAAGATCAAACAGCAAGCAAAGAAGAGTCTACTAGTGAAGAAGGAAACCATATACATCATATATTGAGCCCTTTTATAGTGCATATGTAAAATCTATTGTTGTTTCTCATTTCTTAAGTAAAAAATGGGTCTAGGAGAGTGGATTAGAGGTCCCCATTCTAAGAATGTAGCGCTCAAATTGAGAAACTAGACAAGAATAAGTATCAACCAGGGCAGTTTAGAAAATCTAGCTATCTCATGAGGAAATGATTATGGGGTCTCATGAATGGAGAAAATGCTAGATCTATATTAAGAGAGAATCCAACTCCTCATCCATTAAAAAGTTTAAGAAAGTGGAATAAGAGAGATTAGGAACTCATCTTCATATTATCTCAACACATTAGAGCATTGTACAAGACATAAAAACGTCCATAGAGATATGGGAAACCCTAGAAAGGCTTTACTCCAGTTCAACAAAAGGCCAGAAAATTCAATTGAAGAATGAACTTAATAAATTGATGAAAAAATAAGTAGAAATATAAATGACTACATTTTGAAAACCAAAGAGGCAAGTGATGCATTGGGTTCCATAGTTTGTCACATAGATGATGATGACCTAGTTTCATACACGTTGAATGGACTTAGGATGATGAGAAGTGAAAGGCTTTTACAACAACTGTGTATGTCAGAGACATTCTTCACAACTTTGAGTTGTTGGCAGCCTTCATGATCACTAAGGAGATGAATATTGGAGGCTCAAAGACAAATCCCAAGGAAGCCAAAGATTTCTATGCAGGTGAAGGTACATCAAGAGGAAGGAAGCAAGGTGAAGGAAGAGGTAGACAAAGGAGAGGATCAAATCCTCAGTTTGACTAAGAACAAGGAAGCAAATACTCTTCATAAAGAGGAAAAAGCAAATTTAAAGATAAATAAAAATGTTCAACCTGAATAGAGATAGTGAAAGCTCAAAAGGATGCTTCATTTGTGGAAAATATTTCCACTATTCAAGGGATTGCTATCAAAGGGAGAAGAAATATTCGAGCTACAATGGTAGAGGAATTTATGCATCCCCTCTTAATGAAAATGAGAGTATGTTAGCTTTGATGTAGATGAGTGAGTAGAAGACACGAGGGTCAAGCACCTTGTACATTGATAGTCGATGTAGCAACTGCACGCGTTGTAAGAAGGAGTTCTTCTCAAACATGCATGTGCCCTCAACCAAAGGGCATATGGAAAGAGGTGAAGATAATCCCCTTGCTATTAACCATATAGATGATGTTATGTTTGATCGCTCTCACAAAGCCAAGTTCTTTAAATATTTTCTTCATGTTCCCACAATCATAATGAATCTAGTCTTTGTGGGGCAAATGGTTGAGGGAGGATGCATTGATAGCCAAAGGAACTAGAAAGCCAGTTTTGTGGAAAACCCTAAGGAAGTGTACAAACTGATAGCCAAAAGAACAAGAATAGTTTTCCTTCGGCCAAGTTCAATGAGAAAGGATGTTTTGTGGAAAACGGTAAGGAGGACTAAAATTGATAGACAAAGGAACAAGGAGGGAAGGGTACTCACCTTAGATGTAAAGCCCAACTTCAATCACACAACTTAGTTCACATTTGGAAGCATGAGGGTAGAAAAATTGGATCTATGGCACAAAAGATATGGACATATAAATACTTAAAGATTGAAGGAGATTGAGAGGAGGAGGTTAGTGTGAGGTTTACCTAATCACTATAACAAAAACCAAAAGAATTTGTGTAAATCTTGTCAATTGGAAAAGAAAACTAAGTTTTCATTCAAAAGGAGCAATTATGTGAGCTATCATCCATTTGATCTCATCCATACAGATTCTTGAGGACGAACAAAGAAGAACCCAATTGAAAGTAATAGGTACTTTGTAACTTTTATTGATTATTGTAGGAGGACTTGATTCTATTGTATGAAGCATAAAACAAATGTCTTTTATTAATTCAAGAATTTCAAAGCTACGATTGAAAGAGAAAGTGGTAAGTAAATCAATTGTTTAAGGTCGGATGAAGGGGAGAATACTTTTGCCATAATCTCTTTGATTCTTGGAAACTAATGGCATCAATAGGGAAATCCCATGCAGGTACAATCCATAACAAAATGGTGTGGTAGAGAGGAATAATACGCACATTTCAGAATGGGCTATTTCCATGATGAAGGAGATAAGCATTCCCAATTACTATGCGACTGATGCTGTAACCACAACTATATACATCATGAACATGGCTCCCACATCATTTATACATGCTACCACACATTGTGGAGCTTGGTATAATAGGAAGCTAGATATATCAAATTGGAGATTATTTGGTTGCACATGTTATGTATTAGCTCCATGTTAACTATGAACCAAGCTTCATGATAAATCAAAAAGGTGTGTCTTCATACGCTATGCTGGTGAAAAAAGGGTTATAGATGTTATAATCACATAATAAATGAGTTGAATATATCAAGGGATTTCATATTTCATGAGCATTTACCTTGGTATGCTACAAGTGTATCTATGCACGATTATGAAGATGAAGAAATTGGAACTTCAAGGGATGAAATAGAGAGCATGATTCTTAGTGGACGAAAGGAGTTTTGTCTTCAACCATTATAGCATAAAGTAAGTCCTACATCATGTTAACGAAGTCATGGAAGGAGAAAAGGCAAGGAGAAAATCAAGAAATAGAAGAAGATGAAAGGGAAGAGCTCAAAGACCAACAACAAATATCCAAATGAATGGATAGGGTAAGGTATCCAATTGAAATACTCACCTATGATTCATTTATGACTAGACATAATGCTTACATGAGCAAGGTTAGTGGGGAGCCCACATGATTTGAAGAAGAAAATACATGCAAGGAATGAGATGGAAGCTATTCAGTAGAAGATTAATGCTTCCGAGGACAATCACACTTGGACTCTTGTGCCAAGGAACAAGGATCTGAAGGTAATTGGAAAAACGTGGGTTTATAATGTAAAGAAACATTCAAATGGTAGTATTTCTAGGTATAAAGCCAAGCTTCTAGTCAAAGGATCTTCTCAGACATATGAAATAGACTATGAGCAGAAATTTTGCATGTGGCAAAAATGACTACAATGAGAGATATTATTAACATTGTAGCGAGCAAGAGTTGGAAGATGTATCAACTTGATGTAAACAATGCATTTTTGAATGGATATGTAAAGGAAAGTGTGTACATGGATAAACCATTGGTGTTTGATCACAAAGTCAAGGATGGATATGTTTGCAGGTTGAAGAAGGCTTTATATGGCCTCAAGCAAGCCAGAAGAGCATGAAAGCAAAGGCTTTTGGACTATTTGATCAGTTGTGGGTACAACGAACAAAAAGACTGATCCATCATTGTTCTAAAAGAGGGAATATGAGTCATTTTTCTACTTATGTGTACATGTAAAGGACTTTATTATTATGGGTGATCATGAAGAAGGTATTAAGAACATCAAAGAGAAGCTTGGAAAGGAGTTCAGGATCTACAACCTTGGAGATCTAAGTTATTTCTTAGGTATTGAGATCATATACAAGGACAACGGTATTTTACTTATGTAGAGAAACTATTTTTTGGATATGTTGAGGAAGTATGGACTCACTCGATGCAAACCATTAAGTATACCTATGTAGCGAAACAAAAAAATTATTTTAATGGAAGGTAATGAAATAAAGGATCCACGTTTGTAATCCATACCTAAACTGTATGATTGGTGTGATATCCCAATTCATGCACACACATGGGGTTCCACATTTAATTACAACAAAAGGACACAATCAACCCAATCCAAACAATCAAAATTTTTGATAGTGAATGCATTCTCACTATTACCCTCCAAGTCCTTGATACCTTAGCTATCAAACAGTTCTTTGTCCTCAACGAATCCTAACAAGGACTCATGTCCATGGGACACTTAACAACCTCCAATGTTTGGTTTCTCTTCTTTTTCATGAAAACTTTAACCTATTACAAATATTCTTGCATCCTTCATTTAATTACTATGTCCAATAACCTATTTCCCATAGCGACTCATCCAAAGCATCCTTGGGGCAATAGTAGGACACTGGCTCCACCCCTTGTACTCAACATGGTGAATATACATGATTTGAATAAACTTTGGGTAGCCAACCCATTTTTTAGCTCCTAGATCAAGCTCACTCTTCGGTTTTCCACATTTTCTGAGTGAATAACATGTCCAAAATGCTATAAATGTCCGATTATTTTGATTATGGCTTCTATGTTATGCCCTATTTCATCCACTTTGTGTGGCATATCAAGTGCCCAATTCATCAACCCATTTACTCCGACCTTAAAAAAAGAGGGACATATTCAAAGGTTTTCCCTTAGTCAAAGCACATAAAAAAGGTGCCTTTCAAATCCAATGCTTGGATCCTTATTAATCATATATAGTTAGATGTTACTAGCAAGAGTGTCGTAACTTCTAACCCATAAATTTTGTGATTCTAGATGTCAATCGCTACCTTGTTCCTTGACAACATTCGTTTATAAAGGAACACTTTTTGTCATTCAAATTTAGTGGAATATAAGGAAACATGGTGAGAACCTGGTCCTTAGTTGACCTCATTTCAAAGCAACGAGTCACTCGAAAAAATGTGTACTTAATAAAATGCATCTCTTAGGATTTACTCTAGAAGCTGTACACAGCTTGGAAATTAAGTTGCACAAAGGTTGTCTTTCCCATTGTCCCACCTTCCCATAGGTAATGGAACAAGTTTTCATTTATATCAAGCGTAAATAAGAGCAATAGGCAAGCTCTTATAACATTAAAATTCAATACATCTCATCATTGTCGATAACTCCACCAAATATTCATTTGCATAGATCCATCCACCCTTTTTTTTAGAATACATGAAATTTGAAATGTCCATTGAGTGGGACTTGAACCAAGGCACTCTACCACACTGTATTTAAGGCATATTGCTACACCACAACTGTTTCGATGTTCTGTCCTAAGCCATCACCCTTGTTGAATGTTCTGCTTCATCAAATAAAATAGGAACGTTCTCATCATAAAATCTGGAAAGAGTCATAATATAAGGGCTCTATGCAAAAGAAGCACAACGCAAGGATTAGTAATTATATTAAGGCAAAGGTGCATCAAAATGAATGTATCTCTCAAATATCTTCTATCTCATCTGCGATTGCATCATGTGTATCTACATGTGTAGAAGGTACCACTTAGAGGATTTGATTGTGTGTCGATGAGGTGGAAAAATGGCTGGATCCTATAAAACGGTACTAGGGTAGATGCTTTGCATATAACCAAGGATAGAGGAAATCTTGTGGGCAGACTTTTTGGTTTCTCCATTTTCCTTTTCTTCACAAAGATATGAATGTAATATGTTAATACATAGCTGGGAATTAGTAAGATTGCACGTAATAGACCTTGAACAATGTATTGCTGTAAGGAACTCGTGGCGAGTCCCCTCTGTGGAACGAGCAATCGTACGAGTTTTGTCCTTACGGAGAGCATCATCGCACAATGTCGATGTAGTTTTTATGAGAACACAATGTTGATCCTCTAAGTTAAGCATTGCCCTCTTTTTTTATGGAATTCTTTGTAGACTTATGAATTTTCGGAAAGCAAAATGTAATTGTGTGTTGAAGGATATACTTAATTTCCCTAAAAATCAATAAATGTTGTAAAAACGCCATGATGAAGTCGCGTGACAAGATAACACTGCCATGGAAGGAATCAAGAGAGTCCAAAGTTTCTACGCTTTTAAGAGGAACATTTAGAGCATAGAGTGATACCACCGAGAACGGGAGGGTTCCACCAATACCCATCCCAGTGCACCTATGTAGCGGATCCGTAGTGGCGTTGACAACAAAGGAAGACCAACTTTCATTTTATCCAATAACCATATTGCCATCATCCTTGAAATGGGTAGTAGAGAACCAACAATGAAAAGAAGAGATCAACTTAGCTGTTCTCATAATGTCATCACATCCAATCTTGATCTCTTGGAGGCAAATGAAATTAGGGTTGAGTTTGTTCTCCATCAGCCAATATCTAATAGTCACCACTCTGGTAGGTTTGAAAGTACGCAAATGGTGAATGAGTGAACTCGCAGACAAGGTTTTATCTCTATTCTTCTTGGAATGCCCTTCGATAATTTGTTTCTATGAAAAACGTCCAACTTGAGATAGTATACCGTTAATGGCGCCATTCTATGGGCAAGGAAGGATGATCAATGTTTTCTCCTTCAGGATGGATACTTTGTTTTTGTAAGTATCAGGAATGCATCTTCTTCTTGCTTTAGTTTTACTAATAAACATTTACGTGAGTACCTTTGGATACTCCCTCTTCTTCACCTTCATGTACAACTTATATACAGTAATCTAAATTCTATTTCAAGATAATTGCTCAAGCAATATGCAAATTAAACTATGTTCTCCTACCACATGAGTTGCACTTTCAATCCTTGATATAAAGTATAGATAATCCTATGATATTTTATAAAGGATTTGGATATAAAGTTGATCACTCAAGTAACTTCTTCGGAAGATATCTAATGCATGTTGAGCTATTGAATCGGATGCTCACGTTTTGAGTATGAATGCGAACAAGATGGACTATGATGAGTAGCTCCTATATGTCAATATAACGAGACACCTTTACAATGTTTTTAATTACTCAAAATGATGCGGTAAATAAGAGTTGGAGATCTAAGAAAAGTATGAATCACCATAAACCCTTTGAAAACAATGTTGAATCTTACAAAATTGAATTATCTTACGAGCAAAAAGCATTATATTAAAATCATAGAAAAAAACTTTATCATTGAATAGCATAGAAAATAGCTATGGTTATTGAAGTTTGGTTAGAGACAAGTTGAAGGATTAGTTAAACAAGGTTTATGATTTCTGATGCGCGAACTAAATAATGCGATAAGACTAAAGGAAAAAAGCTCACACATTGCGCGATAGGCACAATCCACAATGTGCAAAAAGTTGTTTTTATACATAATGTAAAGGTGTTCATATATTTCATGTATTTATAATCTAATAAATCTTCACCAAAACGTTTTGTTTTGTGTTTTTCATTTACAAGTAAGTTAAATGAGCTAATTTTTTTTTTTCATACAAGGAACTTCAGCCGAAGCCGAGTCTCCCAAGTTGAAACTGTTCATAGAAATTTCCTGTAGAGGAGGAACTCAAACAACAGGGTTATGTTCAAGATTAAATAAGCGACTTCTACTAACCAAAAAGATGAAGCTAGAGTAGGCAACTAAGATGGCGACCAAATGGTTGATCATTCTAGACGTTAGGGATGTGGCAATTAACATGGCGATCAAATGGATGATCAAAGCTTGGTGCAACCGTGAAAAGTCATGGTATCAACCCATCCTTAGAAATAAGGATTCCCTTTCGTTGGTTAGCCTCTCTAAGTGGAAGGGGCGAGAACTAATTATTCTTTTTTTTTCCTTCTTTCCTGGTAACTCCCAAGGGTTCGGACTTAGTTTCCTCCCTATGGAGAAGTTGGAAAAGGATGAAGGGTTTCATCAGGATCTATGTGGATTGTAAATGAGCTATGAGGATAAGATAAAGCGACATTATTTGGTTCCTTCTTCGAGGTATTAAGGAGATAGATTCGGAGTTCCTCCAAAGGGTGAAGAAACTTTGGAACACAGAATTTCGTATGTGCAAACATCTTTAAAAGGAATCACGATAGAAGACATTGGATTAGATATAAGAACATTCATCCATCGAAGGGTCTCTCCTAAGGAGAGTGGTGTCTTTTAAGACACAAAATGATGTCTTGGGAGGCCTTTAAGGCACACCTTCTAGTGGGACAAGATCCCCAAAATATTGAAGGATTACGATGGATGTAAGATAGAAAACGAGTAAGAAGAATAAATTAAAAAAGGAACAAGATTTTCATATCCCCCTTAACAAGAGATGGTCTACCAACTCGCTTAGTATCAGATGTCATTGTAAGATCGTCGATCTATGACATCAGCTCATTGAGATGAACAAGTTGGTTCTTATGTAGTAGATTCTCCAAGGGGAAATTTGGAACAATCTCAAAGCTAATAAAATCTACGAGCCCCTCAATGGTGTGATGCCTTCAAGGTCATGAAGGCATTTACCATCTCCCCCTTCCGTGCCCTAAGAGTAAGATAGTTTGAAGGTCTATTGCTAGGATTTAGAGTTTTAAGATTCAAATAAACTCGAAACAAGTGATGCTTGGGGAATCGGTTGGTTGTTCTTTTGTCTCGTGGAATCTCATACGAGGGGAGGCACTATGGAGGATTTGGAAAGAGACATGTGTAGAAAAATTTGGGGAAAACCCGAAATAATGGGCAATTGATGAATCCGTAGTTCTATTAGGTAAAAGAATGTAGAATTGCAAAAACTCCCCTCCGTTCAGACATCATAGGATCTTCATAGTGATTAATAACAAGATCAAAAGTACTGGATTGCGCATGAAGAAAAAAACTTCATTAATTATATTTGCAACTCCATCTAGGGCTTTGCTTACGTTCGCTCTTTGGTTGTAATTGTTATATTGTTTAGTCCTACCCCTAGTTTGTTGGATAAGGGGGGTCCCAAGGGCATTATTCCCATTCATTGAAAAAGTTCTTTTTTAATTAAGAAAAATGGATTTTGTTCAAATATCTGTTCAATCTTTGCTTACATTGGACTGCTTCTTCATATTTCAGATCAAATCCAAAAGACTTGTGGTTGCAGCATGATAATATAAATTTTGGTCTCTTTCTGTTATTTTTAGCAAACATTACTTTTGAGCCCCTCAAACTTTTGGCACTTTCTTGTTCGTCTTTCAATCTGCAGATACTTATCAATCTTTGAAAGGAGAAGTGAGTATGTTTCCTTGTTTACTGGCATAGAACCATCTTAAATTCCTATACTAAATCTAATGAGGGAGTTCTCCACACCAATGAAATATTTCTCTATGATAAGTAGACACTGAGTACTATTGGTGCCCTCATAGTTAGAAGAAGTATGTTAATCCTCACAGGTGCATAAATTAAAACTTGGAAACTTCATTACGTACAGTTTAAAATTATAAGTCTCATTTTCTGCAAGTGAAATGGATAAATATTAAGAGTAAAGCATGAATTAGTAACATAATACTTAACCAGCATAACTTGATTGTGTCAAGAGTCATAGCTATGTAAAGATGGAGAGTTTAGGAGATAGAATGCTTGCCAATCAACTGCTCAGCTTGTTCTAGTGGAGCTTCCAACGCACACAAAAAGGGATCGAACATACATTTCCAAGACTAAAATATGCTGCTTTAAGCAGATACGAGAAGTGCCCTATAATTTATAAATAAGCACTTAGAGTCTACCATTTCTCAATTGCGTTAAGGTTATCTCATTGTAGTAAAGAATTAATTAATGGATACCTGCAGCTTTGTCTCATTTTTTTTCTAAAGTCATTTTAGACCAAAAAAAGGAGAGAAGTACAAAAGTGTTACAAAGACCCCCAAATCTGTGTTGAGGCTGATCTCAGCACGCCGCTTCTATCAAAGATCAAAGTGGACCTAGGCAAAGGGGATGTCTCGGAATAAGACATTAGTTACAAAAACCTAACTAATGTGTGCTTTTGTTGTGGCCAACAAGGTCACAAGATTAAGGATTGCCCTCTCAGATAAAAAGGAAGCAAAAACAAGAAGCCTCCTGAAACGCTCAAGAGACCAAAGAGACACTGTATCGCCTGACAAACGAAGTAGATGTAGACAGATTCATGGAAGTCAGAAGAAGAAGCAAAAGAAGCCCTAGGGTGACATCTGAGCAAAACCGTAGGCCAGATACCCCCTCAAACAACTTGTACTGCACTCTAGAAAAGGAGATTAATGAGCTTGAATACCTCGGTAGCAACCTTTTTGAGGTGGACACCAACGACAAAGTCCTAGAGATCCCTAAGAATAAAGAAACCTACCAAGAGGGTTACACTACAAGAAAAGAAGACGACTTTACCACTAGTAACGAAGATAGCATGGATAGTGAAAGTTCCATCATTCGATTGATTTCCGGAAATGGTTGCTAGCTCATTCCAACAGGAGGCATCTCGCAAGGGAAACAACCTATCGAGCTACCTTGGAGAAGCCCCCACAAGAACAAATTGCTAAGTCGGGATCCCCTCCCGAAAAAAAAGAAAGATGAATCCAAGAAGAGAAAGGATAAGGCCCCCTCCTGCAAAGAGGGTAACTTTAGGACAATGATCATCATCTCGCTAAATGCAAGAGGCCTAACCAACCCCTCAAGAGCAACCATGATTGGTCAATGGCTTTGTGAGATTAGTCTAAACCCAAAATTTATCTGTATTCAAGAGATTAAAATTGATGGAGCTGACCTCCAGAAACGTCTTAGACTTGTCTCCTCGACCCATGTTTGGATTTCACCATCGCACCCATGAGGGTCCGTGTGGGATGGTAATTGGTATTAATCAATTCGGGTTTGAAAAGTTTGAGTGCTCCATTGCAGACGAGGGCCATTGATGGATTGCAGTTTCCTTTGGTGCCCCCTTCAGATCTACTTTAGTTTCTATGAATGCCCCTAATGGGGAGATGGAGAGACTATACACTTGGGCCTCCGTGGACATGCTCCCCCACAACATGCTCATTTGTGGAGACTTCAATATGGTGGAGGACCCTACGGACAGATGGAATGACAAGGGTGGGATCATCGACACTCGGGACAAAACCAAACTGCACTTGGATTTGGTCGAATTCAAAGATCTCAATGGCTTTTTGTGGTCAAATCTCCAAGCGGGTTAGGACCTAAGGAAAGCTAGACTGGATCGATGCTACATTGCCCAGAACATTATTCATGAGTGTGGCTGCCCTTCCCTCGCACAATGCTCTGACCTTGCCATCTCTCATCACTACCCGATCATTATCGCTTTCCAATCTTTCACCAAAATCTGTAAGGCTCCTTGGTTCGACGCTTACTTGACCTCCTTCTCTCTCCCCTCCATCCATCAAGAAATTGCTTTGGTGTGTGTTGAGCCCATAAAAGTCATATTAGTCAAAGTCAACCGTAGTCAAAGTCAACTATAGTCAAAGTCAACCATAGTCAAAAGTCAAATGGTCAAAGTCAACATGGTCAAAGTCAACATGGTCAAAGTCAAAGTCAACAGGGGTAAAAGTCAAAGTGTTTGAAGTGCAGGTGTCAAAGTGCACAGGTAATGCACAAGTATTGTCCATAAAGGGTGAATTGGAGAAAGTGGTTGCAAGTTGCAGAGGTATTTCTCTAATTTCCTTAAGGTTCAAAAGTGCTCTTTAAAGTCTTTTGGATGGTTTAGGTGAACCCTCTCTTAAGTACAAAAGTGAAGACTTAAAAGGAAAATGTGAAGGTATGTGAAGCGACAGCGTACATAGAAGTGAAAGTATGGCCCCCCAATTAAAATTTTGTTTTTAGCCTAAAGGCACTACAAGACAAAAGAGGGTTTCGTTGGCTGCCACTTGTGAAGACAATCTTGGGACATCAGAGTGATTAGCACCAAGATACACTTGTAGTTAGGAGAGTACGTGAATCGATACTCAAATGAAGGCAAGGACTATTCTTGGACAATATTCGAAGACTAAGCAAGACTGAGCATAGTCTAAGCAAGGCAAGAGAGAGAAGTGCAAGGGACACCCAGTGTGCGACACAGAGAAGGAAGTGCAAGGTGTGCATGAAGAGTGACCAAGGAAGTGTGCAGAGAAGTGCTAAGCTATTCCCCCAAGGATCCCAAGGTCTTATTGAAGTGTGCACTTCCCGACAGAAGTTACACATCCCTCCCCCTTAGTGGAAGCTTGGTGCAAGGTGTGCACAAGTGCAAGCTTGGAGAAGGTGGAGGTTTGGTACAGAGGAGGCCGGCTGCAACAAGTCTCTTGGGTATTTGGTATTTTGTAATTGAGTACTCTGTGGGATTTTGCACATAAGCATTGGATTGTATTGTGCTTCAACATTGTATTTGTCTTATTATAATCAATCGACAGAGGCTTCCAGTATGTATTCTTCTTCTTCTTCTCTTCCCTTTTCTCCTACAAACACTCAAATCCCTTCTTGTCCAAGAATCCCCCAACAAAATTTGGGACGCCTTGTGGGACTTCCAAGGAGCAATATTCCAATGTCCACAGTACTACTTCAGTGGACTAAGAGGTATATATTCTTATCAATTATCTCATACTAAGAGAACTATGAACAACCCATGACCGCAACCCAGTCCCAAACATTGAGGGTCACCTACAAGCAAACAAGAAGGAAGGCTGTTAGAAGATCATCTAGTCCACTTTCATCAACTTCATCAGTAAGGAGTATGGCTGGTCAGGTGGACTTGGAAACCTTACTATCAAGATTAAATATAAAATTTCCTTCCTTCAAAGGCCTAGCTCAAGAAGATCCTCACGAGCATATTAGAAGGTTTTTGGCACTATGCAAAACTAGAGGCTTAATGGGTAGGGAGGATGCCTTTACGATACTCTTCCCTGCCACATTAGAAGGATTAGATGATAAATGGTTCAGCCAGTTTGCTGAGAACCATTTTACAATTTGGGATATAATGAAAGATGCATTCAAAAATCAATTTCAGCATGGGAATACTGCAGAGATCATCATAGAGGAATTAGAGAATTTGAGATTGGGTCCAGGTGAAAAGTTCCCAGAGTTTGTGACTAGGGCCAAGGCACTAATGGCTAAATTACCAGACCCACCACATGATATTTTTGTTAAGAAATGGTTAGCTATGCTACTTCTAGTGGCCACCCAATGCAATATCAAGGAATTAGTGTTGCCTATAGCCACCATAGAGGAATTCATCAACACAGCTACAGGATTGGAATAGATAAGGCAATAGTATGGAGCAACTTCTTCTCATCTACCATATTCTACAGAAATGGAGGATCCAGTAATCCAGCTAAGGAAGGAGCTGGAGGGCTTAAAAAGGAATAAGCCCCACAAAGAGGAGGAGAATGTTGTTACTCAGTTGCGAAGGGAGATTGAAGCATTGAAGCTCCAAAAGGAGGAGGAGGAGGCCCAAGCAGAGGAATTGGCCCAACTGCGAGAGGAGCTACAGGAACTCAAAGGGGTTGGCATCAAGAGTGTACTTTGGTGTTCCATGTGCAACAAGCAAGGGCATATAGTAAGTGAATGCATGTTAAGTGTGACTTGCCAATTATGCAGGAAAGCTGGTCATAAGGCCTAGGAATGCCAATCAAGGGGAATACCTGCAACAACATATTGGACACAAGGAGGACCCCTACCACAAGCAAATGTAATGGCGGTTGCACCCAATCAAGGTAACACTTACAACCCTAGACAGAGGAATAACTTTGCAAATGGGCGTAGAAGGCCAATCATTTGTTTCAGATGTGGAGAATGTGGGCACTATCAAAGTAGGTGCAGTCTACCAGAAAATGCCCCTCCTTGTAGAAACTCCCCAGAGACCAGAGGCACATAGAAGAAATGTTAGATCAAGTCAGTGAGCCATCACCATCTACCAGGGTGGTGCAGTTAGAAGAAATAGAATCTTTTACAGTGCAGACAAGAAATAAAGGAAAGGCTCAAGTAGATATAGCTCATGAACTGAGAATTGATGGATTGAACAAAGACAAAGAGACATCTGAAGACAAGGCCACTGCATGTGCAGATACAAGGCAAAAAGGAGATCTCATATGTAACAGTGATGCCATTGGGCATGCATTCAACAGGTCTCAGGAGGAGTTTGGTAAGTCAATTGGAGCCCATGCTCTTAAGGAATCAGAGGCTTCAAAACTTCTCAAATCCATGAAAAAGGAGGTTAGTATTTTTTATCTAATAAATATGGATGGGAAATTCAGGTTAGAACTATTGCAGATAATTGATGAGGCTTCCACTACAATTTTGGTAGCAAAGACTGTTGTTTTACATAAAGGAAAAATTGTAGGGGAAGCACCCCTTATAGATTATAAAAGTCATCGGCTGACAGTATCTATCAAAGGTCATGAATTTCAAGGAGTTATTGTGGATGGTGGTTCTGGAATTAACTTGATGCCTGAACATACAATGGAAAAGATTGAACTCCACCATTCAAGGCCTGCAAATTTCATTGCTATTTTGGTAGACCAGAGCAAAGTAAGGCCCTTGGGGGTGATCCCAAAAGTTCCACTTGAAGTACAAGGTAATCTATTCATTCTAGATTTTGTGGTTCTAAGATTGGCCCAAGTTGAAGGAGGATTTCCCCTCTTAATTGGAAGACCATCGCTGAGGCATGCAAGTGTCATTCATGATTGGGGCAAGGACACTATGTGGGTACAAAAGAAAGGGCAAGAGCTGATAGAGATTCATTTAGAAGAGGGCCCAGATAATCAAGGAAACACCAGCATGATGCAAACAGTTGGCATTTGCATGGAACCAAAATTAGAGGACCAACCCCAAATAGATTTCAAGGAAGAAGAGGATATTCTAAATTGGCTTCAAGCAGGCAACTCTTCCTCTTCTTTTGGAATTTTTCTTCATAATTCTTGCACGACTGAAGTTTATGATGAAGATGAGGAGAAAGTCCAGGTTCATGGATTGGGAGAGCCCATCATAGACCACATAAGGGGCAGGAAGACACCCCTCAAATACAACTTGGAGGAGGATATGAAAACCAGAGATAAGGAAGTTACTAAAGCTAAAGGCAAGGTAAAAGATTCTAGTGAAGAGTGTTCTTTCCCAATTCAAGAAGTACCTACAGGATGGATGCAGGAGAAGGAGGAATACATTGAAATCCAAATTACCCTTGCTTATGAAGCAATGCACGAAAAGCTAGTGGAAGAAGACAAGGACAGAGAGGAGCGCGAAGATAATATGGTGGAGAGAAACCCTATCAAAGAAATAGAACTTGGCACTCACGAGAATAATCGTCCAGTTTTGGTGACCAATTGGTTGTGGAGCCACCCAGGGCTCCTTGGAAAGGTAAAATCCTTCTTAAACCACTATACCGATGTTTTTGCATGGCATTATAAAGACTTAGAAGGATTTCGTGCCAACTATGGAGAGCATAGAATACCTCTGGTTGAGGAGCCAAACCAATATGAGGGAAGAGTTATAGACTTAACCCAAAATATGCCGAAGCTGTTTATGTAGAAATATAGAAGATGGAGGATGCAGGAATCATTATTCCTATAGAACACTCAGAGTGGCTCTCACCTATGGTTATATTGCCAAAGAAGAATACGAGTGAAATCAGAATTTCCATTGACTTTAGAGCACTCAACAAGGTGACCATCCTAGATGGATTCCCAATGCCATTTGTAGAGCAGGTCATTGAAGAAGTGGCTGGACATGCATTATATAGCTTTATGGATGGCTTCAGTGGCTATAATCAAATATCAATACATCTAGAGGATCGTGAAAAGACTACTTTTATCACACCTTTGGGAACATATGTGTATGTAAAAATGCCATTTGGGCTCAGAAATGCTCCAACCACCTTTAACAAAATGGTCAATCTCATTTGTGGCCCCTTATTGCTGGAATCACTTAGAGTGTTCATGGATGACTTCTCTTCGTTTTCAGGTTCTCACAATGAGACTCCTTTAGATTGTTTGGACTATCACTTGCGACAGTTGCATACTGTTTTTAAGAGATGCAGGGAGACTAAGCTAAACCTAAACCCAAACAAATGTCATTTCCTTGTGACGGAAGGAACTCTCTTGGGACATGTGGTGTCTGCTAAAGGTATGGCCCCAGATTCTGACAAACTCATTTCTATATTAAAGCCGCCTAAACCTAAATCTCCTAAAGAGATTCAAAGTTTCTTGGGGCATACTGGACCCCACAAAAGGTTTATAAAAATGTATGTAGAGATAGCCAAACCACTGGCTAGACTTACAGGTAAAGAAATACCTTTTAAATGGGAAGAAGAGGAGGAAAAAGCATATCAAACATTATGGTCAAGGTTAGTCTCTTCTCCCATTTTGATCACACGTGAGTGGTCAAAAATCTTTCATATACATGTAGATGCCAGTGCCTATGTAGTGGGGCAGTCTTGACCCAACCCAATGAAGAATTTAAGGTGGACAGAACAATTCAATATGCAAGTAGAATTTTGACCAAGGCTGAAAGGAATTACAACACTATAGAAAGGGAAGCCCTAGCCATGGTTTTTGTTGTCCAAAAATTTTTTCATTACTTATTGGGAGTAAAATTTGTTATTATAACATATCACCAACCACTAAAATACTTGCTCAACAAACCACAAGCCACAAGTAGAATATGGAGGTGGTTATTGTTGTTCCAAGAGTTTGATTTTTCTGTAGTCCATAAACCAGGTAAAGAAAATGTTATGGCAGATCACCTATCCAGGATCAATATGATGGGTCAAGCTAGTGGAGTCAATGATGATTTTCCAGATGCAAATCTGCTCGTTGTACAAGCTCAAGGTTGGTATTATGATATCAAAAGTTTCATTAAAGCTGTAGTGTATCTAGAGAAGGCTAGTGTTGTGCAAAGGAAGAGACTGCTAATCAAGAGCAGACCTTATACTTCATTGAAGATAAATTATATAGACAGGGGAAGGATGACAAGTTTAGGAAGTGCTTGGAAGAAGAAGAAGTGAGGGAAGTCCTTCAATCTGCACATGAAGAAATAGGTGGTGGGCACCTTCCAGGGCATATCATGAGTCAGAGGATCCTTGATGCTGGTTTATGGTGGCCTACAATATTCAAAGATGCGGATGACTAGGGAAAAGCATGTGATGTTTGCCAGAGGTGTGGACCTAAGCCCACCAAGCACATGCATAATTCATTGATTATTTCCACTTCTTGGCAACCATTTGAAAAGTGGGGGTTAGATTTTGTAGGCCCTATCTACCCTCCATCGATTCCAAAAAGAGAGAAGTACTTATTGATAGCCACTGACTATGCGACGAAATGGGTTGAAGTTATTGCCTCCCCTGACTGCAGTGCCCAAACTGTTGCTGATTTCATTTACAGTAGCATCATTTGTAGGTTTGAATGTCCACTTGAAATTCTTACAGACCAGGGTACTCATTTTGTGAATAAGGTACTACAGGAAATTTTCAACAGGTAAGGCCTATTCAGGAAAAATGGGAATAATACAAGATTCCTCAATGTTTTATGTTTTGACTCATTCACACACTACAACATGCTATTATCTCTTGATTAGAATATACTAAATTTACACTTTATTACTAAGGATAATTTTATTATAAATGGGGTAGCAGGGTTGGCCTCAAAATTAAGAAGTTAATATAGTAAGTAATATAAATAGGACTTGAGTAATTCCCAATTTTCTTGAATAGGCCTTAGGTATAGAATTCTACATAGGACTTCTTGTGCCTACTATACAAGAGCTCATGGACAGGCTGAATCAACAAATAAGGTATTAATTTCCTTGTTAAGGAAGGAATGTATGTTACAACCTACTTCCTGGGGCATTGCTTTTCAAGGTACCCTATGGGCATACAGGTTAGCTTACAAAGAGGCCAGAAGATATTCTCCATTCCAACTGGTTTATGGAATATTGCCAATTGAGCCCTTTGAATTTTTACATCGATCCCCTAAAGTGGCATTCATGCAGGGAAAGAAAGATTATGGTGTCTCTCACAGGCTTGGAGCCCTGCATAAAGTAGAAGAGATTCGTCTACTAGCAACAAAACAATTGATAGAAACTCAGATGAAGAGGAAGGAGGCACATGATCGACATCTGTGGAACAACAACATAGAGCCAGGCATGTTAATTCTTCTCCATAGACCCCATCTTCAAACACAAGTGAGAGGAAAATGGCTCCCACACTGGGAAGGACCTTATCGAGTTAAAACAATGCTGAATTGGGGTGTTGTGGAGCTAGAGACACTGAAAGGAGAGGCCTTGCCACTGGTCAACATTTCAAGGCTCAAAGACTACCATCAACAAACTTGAAGAAGTATGGATCACCTAGACCCGCAAAATCTGTCCAAGTTGTACATAGCCCTCTTATTTTCTTTTTGCTCAAGTTTTAGTCGTCTCTACATTTTTTTCTTTCATGTTTGTTCTTTAAGTTCTTAGCAATTTTAGCAACCCTTTCATAGTCCTCGACAAACAATACAATGTCTGGAAATTTTCTGGGAATTTTTCACGCACTTTTAGAAATTTTCCACTATTTTTCATCATTTCAAAACTTGTTTTCTTATCAAAATGGAGGATTTGAAGAAGCTCTATGTGATTTTAAAGGAGGAAATTGGCATACACTAGTAGGATATTTCTTGAGAATTTTTCAAAATTTTTCTTGATTTTTTTGGAGATTTTTTGGACAAACTTTCTCTACTTTTCTTTAATTTTTGATATTTTCCCAAAAAAAAGCCCTCTTCGGGACTTTTTCGATAGAAAAAAAAAACTCTCTCACTTTCTCCCCTCTTCCCCCCGAGAGTACCGATATTCTGCTCGGATCCCAATTGTGGAGTTTGAAATGAGGAAAAATGAAAACATGAACAAGAAGCGTCTTGGTAGTAGTAGATTACTGAAAGCACAATGGGATGACAGTATACGGAGAACAGTATGTTTCTGATATTGATCATCACGTAACAGAAGAGCAGTTGGCTGCTCTCTTCTCAGCTAGGGTCACGTGGTGGACTGTAGTCTGTGGCGATCCTAATTCTGTCCTCCGCTTTGCGTTCGTTGAGTTTACCGACGAAGGGGCCGCACATAGAGCTCTTAGTCTTGCTGCAACTGTCTTGGGATATTCTCTTGTGAGAGTCTTACCATCTACAACTGCAGTTGAGCCACTGAATCCAACTTTTCTACCCAGTCTGAGGATGAACGAGAGATGTGTGCACGTACAATTTATTGCACTAACATTGACAAGAAGATTTGATTAGGTTGAAGTGAAGTTGCTTTTTTTTTGAAACATTTTCCGCCCCTCCCCCCCACCTTTCCCCCCCCTCCCCCCCCCTCTCCCCTCCTTCCCCACCAACCCGTAGCTCTTCGATCGCCCACAGCTCTGCATAGCCCCCCACGCGCCGCCCCCCTCCCTCCCCCCCCTTCCCCCCCTTTCCCCCCCTCCCCGCCCACCTACAACTCTCCGAAGCCCCCTCCACCCCCCCTTCCCCCCCCCCCCTTCCCCCCCCGCCCTTCCCCCCCCCCTTCCCCCCCCCTCCCCCCCCCCCCTCCCCTGCCCCTCCCCCCCCTCCTTGCCAACCCATAGCTCTCTGCCCGCCCATAGCTCTCTACCTACCCGCAGCTCTCCGCTGCCCCCCACACGTGGCCCCCCCCTCCCTCCCCCCCCCCCCCCCCTTAACTCCCCCACTCCTCCCCCCCCCCCCCCCCTCCTACACTTCTTCCCCCATCCTTACCACCTTCCCCTCCTCTTTCCATCGACTCCACATCCTCCCCGCCCTCCCATTCCCAGCCACATCAGTCTCCACCTCCTGTCATTAGCCCCCTTTCCTCATCGCAGGTGACCCCGCGTCCCTCACGTGATGACGTTCCACCACCTTCAGTGGACCCACCCTTCCTATACTTAATCCGAGATGCGAGCACAGTGGCCCTGGATGGAGCAGATGCCGCATGCCTATCACTCGATTTGATTACAACAACGGCCGCACTGCATCGCCACTATGCCTCTCTCATCGAGCGCATACATGCTTCAGCTGCTGCACAGTGGCAGTCTTCTCTAGACACTACGAGGACACTTCAGCTCGAGCGGGACCGGGATGAGGCCGATTCTACGAATCGGGCTCCTTTTAGAGATGCAACAGCGGGCTTCTTTGGGCATCTGCGATAGCCCTGCTTGTCGACTGGTTCGTCGCGAGCGCGACCATCTGTGCCGTTATCGGAGCATGGTTGCTGCTTTTACGGAGCAGGTAGCTATCATCTCCACATTATCGTCCGACCCGCCTCCCCATCCTTGAGATGCTCCCCAGGAGGCCGGTTCTCCCTAGTCCCCAGGTCACCAGCCCGACCACGCCCACTAGTGGTTGTTTCTACTACCTATGTCGCCGCCCCTCATCCCTTTTTGGTCGCTCTACCTCATTTTGCTCTTCGTAGCTTACCTCTTCGCATTCATCTAGTTCGATCTCCTACTTTTTCCTTTACCCTTCTTCAGATTAGAGGCTCTCTCCATTACTTCAGGCCATTTCCATGGCACATTCATGTATTTCAAGCCTTTTGGAGGCTATCGTTGTATCTCATTTTGCTACATATATATATATATATATATATATATATATATATATATATATATATATATATATATATATATATATATATATATATATATATATATATATATATATATATATATATATATATATATATGGGATTTTGCTTCTCGGTTCTCACTACGATCTCTTGTCTGGTTATTGAATTGTGTATTTCTGCTGTTGTAAGTATTTCTATTTCACTACCATTGTTTGAATTATTCTGTACACTTTATGCGTTTTCTTTTCCATTTAGATTTCCTCTTCACTTTCCTCCCTACCCTTATCCTAGTCCGCCTTCCAGTCCCTCTTCCCCTAATACCCGCCGTCCACTAGCATTTTCATGCCACCCCAACCCCACAACTACAACCCTACAACCTCCTTATTCTTTTCCCCCTACCCTTTTTCAACTTCATTCCCTCTACTCTAAAATATCCCCTTCCCTGTCACTCATTTTCACTACCATTTTCCCTCCTGTGGTTTTTCATTCCTCATGCTCCATACATATTCTCCACATTGTGGTTTTTCAAGAATGCAGTTTTGGAGGAGCTGATCTTCTCAAAGGCATCAAATGTCTTTTCTGCCTGCCGAAGTTTGGGCTGTCACTCTCCGGGACGGAGAGTACATTAGGTGGTGGGCAACTGTTGAGCCCATAAAAGTCATATTAGTGAAAGTCAATCGCAGTCAAAGTCAACTGTAGCCAAAAGTCAAATGGTCAAAGTCAACATGGTCAAAGTCACAGTCAACAGGAATAAAAGTCAAAGTATTCGGAGTGCAGGTGTCAAAGTGCACAGGTAATGCACAAGTATTGTCCACAAAGGGTGAATTGGAGAAAGTGGTCGCAGGTTGCAGAGGTATTTCTCTAATTTCCTTAAGGTTCAAAAGTTTTGTTTAAAGTGTTTTGGAAGGTTCAGGTGAACCCTCTCTTAAGTACAAAAGTGAAGACTTAAAAGGAAAATGTGAAGGTATGTGAAGCGGCAGCGTACACAGAAGTGAAAGTATGGCCCCCCAATTAATTTTTTTTTTTTTACCTAAAGGCATTATAGGACAAAAGACAGATTCATTGGCTGCCACTTGTGAAGACAATCTTGGGACATCAAAGTGAGGACCAAGATACACTTGCAGTTAGGAGCGTACGTGAATCGACACTCAAATGAAGGCAAGGACTATTCTTGGACAATATTCGAAGATTAAGCAAGAGTGAGCATAGTCTAAGCAAGGCAAGAGAGAGAAGTTCAAGGGACACCTAGTGTGCGACGCAGAGAAGGAAGTGCAAGGTGTGCATGGAGAGTGACCAAGGAAGTGTGCAGAGAGCTGCTAAGCTATTCCCCCAAGGATCCCAAGGTCTTATTGAAGTGTGCGCTTGCCGACAGAAGGTACACATCCCTCCTCCTTAGTGGAAGCTTGGTACAAGGTGTGCACAAGTGCTCGCTTGGAGAAGGTGGAGGTTTGGTGTAGAGAAGGCCGGCAGCAACAAGTCTCTTAGGTATTTGGTATTTTGAAATTGAGTACTCTGTGGGATTTTGCACAGAAGCATTGGATTGTATTGTGCTTCAACATTGTCTTTGTCTTATTATAATCAATCGACAGAGGGTTCAAGTGTGTATTCTTCTTCTTCTTATCTTCCCTTTTCTCCTACAAACACTTAAATCCCTTCTTATCCAAGAATCCCTGAACAGTGTGGAAGGAGGTGTTCGCCTCTGGATCATCCCTAGCCAAGTGCTAGAGATGTGCGATCGAAAAGTCGTGACAGATTATGATAAGAACTAGGAAGATGCTCGAGAATGTTCGGGGGGAATGTAGAGAAGCTCTATATCATAGACTCTAGAGACTTGAGGAGGAAGTGAACACAGGAAAGGATCAATTCCACAAAGGCCTAAAAGAAATTAGAGCACTATAGAGATAGGAGGAAGAGTGGTGGGTTGACAAAGCTGACAAACCCACCAAGATGTGTTGCATCCTTCAAAGGAAACAAAATAGAGAAACGATCCCCCTATTGCTAAACTCTAATGGAGATGGCTGCAATACGGAGGAAGAAAATTTTGGGATCATTGAAGGGCACTTCAAGAGACTCCTAGAGAACTCGATCCCCGTATCCAACCATAGATGGGGCTCTATGGCTTCCATATCTAGGGTATCCTCTCATAGGGTCCCACTCAACCTTCGCTGCTTGCTTGATGCCTCTATCTCAAAAGAAGAAATCATTGAAGTCATTGATGCCCTCCCTGGTGGTAAAATCTCGACACCATAAGGGCTTACTAATGAGTTTTTCAAGTCCTTCAAGTTGGTGGTTGCCACCCCTCTTTGTCTGGTTTGGAAAGAGGCACTCGAGTTTGGCGCTCTCACGTCTTTTCTCAACAATGGCATTATCAAGTTAAAAGACAAAAAAGGGGAAAAGAACAGAATCGAAAACTCGTGTCTCATTACGATGCTCGAAACTGGATATAAGATCGTTGCCAAAGTCATAGCTAACAGAATTTCGAGCCATCTAAGAGCGTGGTTAAGCGAGGACCAAAAAGGTTTTGTCAAAGGCAGGTCCATTTTGGAAGCCATTCTAGATATCCGGGAGGGTCTCGACTTCGCAAATGAGTCAAGACAAGATGTGGTCTTCCTCAAGATTGACTTTGACAAAGCCTACGACAAGCTAGAATGGGACTATATTCTCCAATCATTTAAAGATCTCAGATGCAGTCACAAATTCACCAAGATGATCTCGTCCCTTCATGGAAATGCATCAACTCAAATTAATGTTAATGGCCAACATTCAAAGGTGATCAGAATTAGAAGATCCATTAGACAAGGGTGCACGTTGGCTCCTCTTCTCTTTGCCACTACCACGGAAGGGCTTAACCGACTAGTGGAGCAACAGGTGGAAGCTAGTAATATCAAAGGCCTTCGATTGCCGCATCACCACGACTAGATCACCATGAGACTTTTTCTTGATGATATGAACGCATTTTTCCACAATGATAGTACCAGCCTGAAGACATTTTGGAGATGCCTGTATACTTTCTTTGAAGCCTCTAGATCCCAGATCAACCACTATAAGACCGCTTTCAGAGCAATTGTCAAGACTCAATCTGACCTTCTCATTGATCATGGCTGCCAAAACATTCCAAAGGGCCAAATTTTCTGGCTTCTTCCGATTCCCTTGGTTTTTGGTATCTCGATGGCGCAACGCTGGAAACTGGGTGCTGGCTAAACTCAAAAACAAGCTTAAATATTGGAGAGGTATGCAAATCAATCTCGCTGGGCGTGCTATGGTTATCATTAAATTCCTCATATAGTCGATGATTTACTTCCTCTCTTGTTGGAGACCTAAAGAGCAAGAGCTATCCAAACTGGAAAGTATTTGCAGAAAGTTCATTTGCACAAGCGACCACAATAAGAGGGGGCTGCCTAAAATCAAGTGGTCGATTTGCACCAGCCAAAGAGATAGTGGGGGCCTTGGCATTGTCGACATTGGGTGCATGGAAAACAAACTTGCAGCAAAATGGATGATTAATGCATGGTGCAATGGTGAGGCCTCGTGGGCCAAGTTGATCTTCAGAAACAAGAATTAGTTGGCTTTTCCGTGGGTTTCCCAAATTGGAAGAATCCTGATATTCTGACCCTTATGTTTTCCCCCATCCAGTCTTGCGGAAAGGCTCAAATCTTGTGTGCTTCCTATGGAAGAGTTGGAATAAAGTCAAAATCTTCACAAGAATAAGTGAAGATTGGAAGTGGGCGGCCAGTATTAGACAAAATGACTCTCTGGTTTCCGATCCATGGCATCAGGTTTGTCATTCAGAATGCTAAGAGGCTATGGAACAAAGGCTTCAAAAAATGGAAACATCTCTAGAAACAAGACGCCAACTAGCGGATCATCTTTGAGGACATTGACCATAATGTCAACATTTACTATGAAGAATGGAATGCTTTGCAAAGTAGATGTCTCACCTAGGACCACTCTAAAGTTTTCCTTCTCATGGGGCACGACACGCCAAGCCCACTTGGTCTCAGATGGCACAATGGTAATTGCCTAACAAAAATCTCAACCATCAAGGAAACCATTTATTATTAAGTTAACCTCAACAAGAAGTGGTGTGTGTCGTTGACATGGTTACGGTGGGATATGAAGTTCATGGGTGTCTAGCACCCCCTAATAGAAATCAAAATGTTGGTCCTCCTATGGCAAATTCCTCATTGTGGAATCTCGACCACATTTAAGGCTAGCAAAGTTTGTGGGATGCCCCCCTGGGCAAACATTGCCACCGGTCCATCAAAGATGTTTCTCACATTTTCTTTAATTGTCCCAACTCCAACAGGCTCTCGCAGATTGTGGAAAAAAAACTAGACTTCAGAAACATATTATTCTTCCTTCGAGGCAGAAAAATTGTTAACTGTAAGAAATCCCTCCCCACCCCCCTTCAAGCATCATCAAGTGCTCCTATTGATCAAAAACACGCTTAAACCCAAGTGGGCCCCACACGAGGGGTGATGAGAGGGTGATTAACCTTCTTTGTAATGCCATCTAAACTCTGTAAAAGCTACCTCTGAGCTGTTGGGTTCGGGGGATCCCGTGGGCACTAGTCCCATTCTCTTGTACTTTCCTTTTATTTAATTCAAGTCTTGGAGAGTAGGCTTAGGCAGAACTTCCTTTATCTAAAAAAAAAGAGTGTTACAAAGAAGGTCAATAACTTTTCCCTTCCTCTTTTGCAATGCTTATTTTTTGTTGATGTTGCTATTTTTAAAAACAAACACCCTATGATGTGTTAAGGTCAATAACTTTTCCCTTCCTCTTTTGCAATGCTTATTTTTTGTTGATGTTGCTATTTTTAAAAACAAACACCCTATGATGTGTTAAGGGAGAGAACTTCTTACAGTAACAACACCTTCCAAGACATGTTTCAATTGATCATTGTTTCGGAAAGTTGTCGAAAGTGGCAGCACATTTTTCTTTCCATATCTCCCGAGAGCTCCACAATTGAGTTCATTCGACAAGGAAACTGATCAACCAATCGCTTAACTAAGTAATTATACATGATGGATTTAAACATGTGGAGAGTAGAGAAAGGGAGAAAGGGAGAGAGCGAGAGTGAGAAGGAAAGACAAAGAAATGTGTTGAGGGACTTCAACACAAGAGATGCATAGTTAATATCTCCAAATAATCCCTCAAAAAGTTATTAAGTAGCTTATGTGATAAGAAATTGTCCACATGTGCTTTCTAGATCGTGCTACATGATGGAGTTACACATGTGGAGAGAGAGAGAGAGAAGAAGAAGACGATGAATATATATAGGAGCCTCAACACATATATAGAAGAGCCTCAACACAGGAGATGCATAGTTTATAGCTCTTCATTATTTCTTGTAACATTATTCAGTAGCTTACGTGATAAAACTATCATTTGCATATCTCAACATTGTAACACGAGTCATGTCGTTGTTGGACAACCGAACGACTTTCCATTTAAATCTCATTAGAATAGCTTTTCACCATCTACTTTTGATGTAACGGCAAGCCTTTTCACTTTGAAAAAACAAAGGGACGAATAACTGAAACTTATATGTACAACTGATCGCCTCATGTAAGATATGTACAACTGCTCCTCTCATGTAAGATGGCCACAATGAATCCTCAAACGGTTTATTGAAGAGGGATATAAAATGATCCTGTGAATTCTTATGTAAAAATGCTCCTATCAATTCCTATGTCATATTGAATAGGAAATGGTGTCTGAATTGGTTAAGCTGGAAACGGGACTTTAAGTTCCAAGTCCTTTGGCACTCCCTAATTGAAGTTAAACAGTTTGTGCTTATGTGGCAAATCCTACGCCTTGGAATCTGGACCAATGTTAAAGTTAACAAAATTTACGAGGTCCCCCATGTGGTGCAAACGATGCCTTTGGGGCATGGAAGACTTGGGACACCTCTTATATTCGTGCATCAAATCAATATCTGTCTAGCAGGACCTTCAGAGAATCATGTTGTTACAGGGACAAATCAATTGAAAGCAAGCTTTACTGTGTGAACCGATCGAATGTTCCTCAACACAGTGGAATGCTATAAGAGGGGGGACTCTATGGAGAGTATAGAAAGAGAGGTGTGCAGAGAACTTTGGAAGCCATCCTAAAGAATGTTCAATTGAAAAATCTCTTTTCCTTTTGGGAAAAATAATTTCCAATTGTAAAAAGCCCCACCCTTTAAACATCATAGAGTGTTCTTCCTAGAGGACAACAAAATGAAAACGGAGTGGGCCCCACATGAGGGGGATGAGACAGTTATAGACTTTCTTTGGAAATTTTTCTAGTAATCATTCAGCTTCCCCTCCTTTGTGGGATATGGAGGGTCCCATGGGTCTAGGCCCACTCACTTGTATAGTTGTAGTTTATAGTGACTAAACCTTGAAAGATTAGGCTCTACGGAACTTCGTAAAAAAAAAATCTTGGGTAAAAATATCCATCGTGAATATCATTTTGTACCCAATTCATAGGTCAACATGTCCATGTTCATGGGAAGGGATGAGCCATTTTGCGAAACTAACTGGCCTCTAGGAATAGGAATGGCCAAGTGTCTTGCAAACTTTCTTCATGTGAACGAGAATCACTATCTATATTTGATCAATCTCTGGATCCCTTTGGACGTAATATACTACTCTGCCCTTAGATTTAGGGTATAATAATGCTCACATGTTGCTTAACTGTCCTTTTTACTACCATGTTGCTTAACTGTCTTGGTATAATAGGAAGCTAGATATATCACACTTTGGAGTCTTTGGTTGCACATGTTATGTTTTACTTCCAAGTGAACTAAGGAACAATCTTGATGATCAATCAAAAAGGTGTGCCTTCATAGGGTATGCAGTGAGAAAAGCAGTTATAGGTGTTAGAGTCGCACAACAAATGAGCTAAACGTACCAAGGGACAGCAATTTTGATGATCTTTTACCTTGGTATGATATAAAGGTCTCTCTGTAGCGCTATGAAGATGAAGAAAAGGGGATTTCAAGGGATGAAATAGAGAGCATGGTTCTTACTGGACCAGAGGAGTCAGAGTTTTCAACCATCATGGAATAAAGAAAGTCCTACATCTGAAGACTTCATTAATTGTATTTGCAGCACTATCTACGGCTTGGCTTACTACTACTATTACTATTAGGCTCTAATTATTCTATTCTTTAGTAGTGCCCCAAATTTATGGGATCAAGGGGATCCCAAGGGCATTATGCCCATTCATTATAAATGTTCTTTTTTAGTTAAAGGAAGTGGATCTTTTTTTTTCAAACCTTCGTTCGGTCTTTCCTTAGTTCCATTATTTCTTCATCTTTCAGATCAAATCCAAAAACTCTATGGTTGGAGCATGATAATATAAATCTTCCTCACTTGATGATTATTTGAAGGCTTCCACTCGGACGTCTTTGCTTTTAGAAACTATCACATTTGAGCCCCTCAAACTTTTGGCACTTTGTTGTTCGTCTTTCAAGCCGCAGATACTTATCGATACTCGAAACGAGAAGTTAATATGTCTCATTGATTAATTATTTCCATTGAAACATCTTAAATTCCTTAACTAAATTTAATGAGGAAATTCTGTATAACAATAAAAGCTTTCTCTATGGTAAGTAGACACTCAATACTCTTGGTGTCTACATAGTTCAAAGAAGTAAGTTAATCCTCTCAGTTCACCGAGGTGCATATCTAGAAACTTGAAAATTTCATTACGCACAACTTAAAATTTTCAGTCTCATCGTGTGCAAGTGCAATGGATACACTCTTAAGATTAAACCATGGATTACTAACAGAAAAATTTGTTGGTGCAAATCAAGCCTACACATTTGGCTTGGAATCCTTGAAGAAGATTTTCACATGAAGCAAGTAGCATAGGAACACTAGCTTATGAGTTATTACTTTTCTACATCTTGTAAAAGTCTAAATAACTTGGCATTCTTATGTAATCACTTACCTAATAGATTCGTGGAATTAGTTGGTATAAGTTGAGAGAATATCTCCCTACTTTTAGAGGAGTGATTATAGGGAGCCTTAGATTTGAATTTGAAATTCAAATCAACTTCCAACTCATATAAAAGTGAGAAGAAAACTCGCGGGCTGTGTGAGTGTACATTCGAGATTCATTACACTATCATTGAGTGTGTGTGAGTGCTACACCATAGCCCACAACACTCAAACTCATTAGGCTACACTTATGATGCCAATGAGGTTGTACATCAGTGTGAATTAATACAAGTCTTTACATTCATCATCTCTGTGATTCTATGAGTTACCACTCCAAGTCTGTCAACTTCAACAAGGCATATCTCAGTGTCTACTCCACCAAATCAAGTGATTCAAAGCTTGGTAGATCCAGCTCAAAGCATAGTACAAGCATACAAAGTTTGAAGCAACTTGTTTCAACCAATTTCGAGAAATCGCGGTCGAAGTGCTCAATGGTATTTGTCTGCATACTTCCTAAAAAGTCGACGGTGTCCATAATTTTGCTAAAGTGATTTCTCTGAGTATAGTTTATAATTTTATCTCATTCCACTTGAAAATGGTAGCTTAGTAAGCTAATAAAATACCTCTAGAAGGAATCTTGCCAATTGTAAGTGTACTGGTCATACTGAGCATAACTCTGAGCAGGTGTCAATACCAAAATAGCAAGTTTTCTTGGATTTGTGAAGTATCAAGTAGTCTGTTTTGATTTGATCACTACACACATCATTTGCAAAGTACATATATGATCTCTTGGTATCATTTGGAAGCTAAGGGTGTCTACTAATCATATCTGGAGTCACTGAGGGCTGGTGCAAAGCAGGATTAGCAGCATCTACTCAATCTTCTAGAGGATCCATCCATCTTTCCCAACAGTGGTATCAGAGCAAACAAGGTAACATGGGAGATGGTTTTCCTTCATTCATTGACAAATTGGACACGAACAATTATCAAGCTTGGTCTTTGAGGATGAAGACCTATCTACAAGGAAGAAGTCTATTTGGATTCATCTCAGGAGATGAGGAATTGCCCTCATTCAAAGCAAGGGGTCTACCCACCAAGGAAGAACAAGAAAGGCTTAATACATGGTGTGCAAAAGATGCATTGGCAAGGTCTTATCTCCTTAACTCTATATCTGATTTCCTTTTACCTCACATCAGGAATTGTAAGACTTCTCAAGAAACTTGGGAAACCTTGTCATCATATTTTTCATCTAATACAAGGGCCAGGAAGAATCAATTGTGGATTGAATTCACAACCCTTAGGAAGCAACCAAAGCAATCAGTCTCAGAATTTGTGACCAAGATCAAGGATGTGGCAGACCAATTAGCAAGCATAGGAGAGGAGATTGAAGAGGAACAAATAGTAAGGCAAATAACCAATGGACTAAAGGCGGATGATAAGTGGGAAAGTTTCACCACTGCAATGGATCTTTACATGGACATGCATACCCCAGATCTCACAACTCTGATGGGCCAACTATTCACACATGAAGCAAAGTTCACAAAGGTTGGAGATACATCTAAAGGTAACACTCCTTCTGCCCTATATACTGATAAAAAGATTAAATACAAAGGTAAAGGTAAAAAGCAAGAGGATGAAGGTTCTACCTCCCAAGCCAACTATGCAGGGAGAGGTAGATCTTCAAGAGGCAGGGGCAGAGGAGGTAAGCAAGGTAGGGGGAGACCCTACAATTCATCACCATGCAATATTTGTGGATTGTCTAACCACACCACAGATGAGTGCTACAGAAACTACAAAAATCAGAGAGGAAGAGGCTATCAAAGAGGTGGATACTCTCAAGGTAGAGGAAGGTTCAATCAACACCAAGGCTACAATGGCTACAACAATAACTACAACAACAATTACAACAACAACCATAATGGTAACTACCAAGGAGGATTCAGAAATAGGAAAGACAACAACAACTACACAGAGGAGCAGGATGACTCCCTATTGATCATGAATATGACTTCCAAGTCAGGTATCAATGATGATCATCTGTTTTATATTGATTCAGGGTGTTCTAATCATGTAGCAAGCAATGTGGCACTACTCTCTGATCTTGAAGAACCCAAGGGTAAACATCAAGTACAAACAGGTGATGATACTAAGCATTCTGTAGTAAAGATTGGAAATGTAAAAACTTGTGATGGTAACCAGAACCTATTGAGCAGGGTACTTTATGTACCAACTATTACCAAAAACTTAATGAGTGTTGGTCAGATTGTGGAGAAAGGTTTGCAGGTCAGATTCACTCAACATGGAGCATATGTGGAGGACCCAAGACATGGTTTCAAAAGGATAGCCAATGGAGAAAAATCAGGTAGATTATTTACCTTTGAATTAGAAGACACAAAGAATATTGCTTTGTATAGCGACAAGGACCAGACACTTTCAGAACTTGAAATGTGGCACAAGAGACTAGGGCACATAGGTGAAAGGACCTTGAAGCAAATGAGCAGAGATCAATGTGTGCTTGGGATACCTAATGTATCCAAGCAACACATGATTTACAAGTGTGGTGCTTGTCAATTTGGTAAGTCTCACAGGTCACCTTATACAAGGAAAGGTTTTATGCATGAAGACTACCTAGACTTGGTGCACACAGATGTTTGGGGACCTAGCAAGGATCCCTCCATTTCAGGATCAAGGTACTATGTGTCTTTCATTGATGATTATAGCAGATGGACTGTGTTATACTTTATGAAGCACAAGGATGAAGTGTTTAATTGTTTCAAAAGATATCTTGCACTAGTTGAAAATCAAACAGGAAGGAACTTGAAGAAGCTAAGGTCAGATGGAGGAGGTGAATACTTCTCCAATGAGTTTGAGGACTTCTTGCAGGAAAGAGGCATGTATTTTCATTGGTTATGACTTAAATAAAAGAGGGTACTGATTCTACAACCCAACCAATAAAGGGTTCAAGGTAAGCAGAGATGTCATCTTTGATGAGAATGACTCATGGTATGAGAATAAATGTAGGAAGGTTAGTCTACCCTATGATTTGGAAGAGGAGTTTCCAAAACTTTCAAAGGAGGAACCAATCCAGAAGGAAGACTCAAGTTCAGAAGATGATGACACAATCAATCTTGAAGAATCCAAGGCATGGAAGTCCAAAGGCAAGATAAAGATGAAGAAGCTTGAGGATATACCAGAATCTTCAACTCAAGCAATGAGGAGATCTCAGAGAGAAAGTAAGAAGCCTATCAGATATGGGTATTATACATCTCTTGTAACTAAGCATTCAATTTATCTTGCAAAGGACTTGTTAAGTGAAGAACCAGGTTCATATGAAGAGGCAATCACCAAACCAGAATGGAAAGGAGCTATGGATGAAGAAATAGAAGCTCTCAAGGAGAGTGACACATGGGACTTGGTACCCAAGAAGGATTCTATGAAGGTGATAGGATCCAGATGGATCTACAAACTAAAGAGGAACTTTGATGGTACAATCAACAGGTACAAAGCTAGGTTGGTAGCCAAGGGTTTTGCACAAACCCTAGGCATTGATTATGAGGAGCCATTTTCTCCTGTGGCTAAGATGCCAACAATCAGAGTATTGGTGAGTGTGGCTGCATCCAAGAATTGGAACATGTACCAATTAGATGTGAAGAATGCTTTCTTGAATGGATGGATATCTGAAGAAGTCTACATGTCACAACCACCTGGCTATGAAGATCCCAAGAAGGTAAATTATGTTTGTAAATTGAAGAAGGCTTTATATGGATTGAAGCAGGCACCTAGAGCATGGAATTATAGACTGACAACATACCTCCAAGACCAAGGGTTTACTATGAGCAAGGCAGACACTTCATTGTTTATCAAAAGGAGCAATTCAGAGGTAATCTATCTCTGTGTTTATGTTGATGACATCATCATTACAGGTAATGATGTCCAAGGAATCAGAAGCATCAAAAAATCAGATGATGAAGGAGTTCAAGATCAATGATCTTGGATTATTGAAATACTTTCTAGGACTTGAATTGGTTTATACTAATTCAGGTATATATATCACTCAGAAGAAGTATGTGCAGGACATGTTAAAGAAATTTGGCTTGCAGGATGCTAAAGTCTCTAGTACTCCAATGGAAGTCAACCTAAAGCCAAGTGCTCATGATGGAGATGAAGTCCAAGACATTACAGGATATCAAAGTATGGTAGGTAGTTTGAATTATGCTACCTTGACTAGAATTGACATAGCATATGGAGTTAGTGTGCTAAGTCAATTCATGCATAAACCAAGAGTACCTCACCTTGAGGCTGCAAAGAAGATCTTGAAGTATCTAAAGGGAACTCAGAACCATGGTTTGTACTTTCCTTATACATCAGACATTGACATTAAAGTGTATTCAGATGCAGATTGGGCAGGATGCAAGGATGATAGGAGGAGCACATCAGGATACTTATCTTTTGCAGGTGATAAACCTATTTCTTGGTCAGCTAAGAAACAACCAACAGTGGCATTGTCATCCACTGAAGCAGAATATAGAGGGCTAGCTAATGCCACTCAAGAAGCTATTTGGTTAAAGCTTTTGTATACAGAGTTAGGCCTATACACTAGGCCCCCAATTATCTTTGGAGACAACACAAGCTCTCTTCACCTTGCAGCTAATCCAATATATCATGCTAGGACAAAACACATAGAGGTTCATTACCACTATATGAGAGAGAAGTTGCTTAGCAAGGACATTCAATTGACCTATGTGTCCACTAATATGCAATGTGCAGATTTACTCACTAAAGCTTTGGATGGAAACAAATTATGCAGATTCAAATCCATTATTGGATTGCATGATGTAATTGAAGATTGAAGATGAAGACTTAAGCCAAAGTGTTTGGCTTGAGGGGGAGCTGTTGGTACAAATCAAGCCTACACATTTGGCTTGGAATCCTTGAAGAAGATTTTCACATGAAGCAAGTAGCATAGGAACACTAGCTTATGAGTTATTACTTTTCTACATCTTGTAAAAGTCTAAATAACTTGGCATTCTTATGTAATCACTTACCTAATAGATTCATGGAATTAGTTGGTATAAGTTGAGAGAATATCTCCCTACTTTTAGAGGAGTGATTATAGGGTGCCTTAGATTTGAATTTGAAATTCAAATCAACTTCCAACTCATATAAAAGTGAGAAGAAAACTCGCGGGCTGTGTGAGTGTACATCCGAGATTCATTACACTATCATTGAGTGTGTGTGAGTGCTACACCATAGCCCACAACACTCAAACTCATTAGGCTACACTTATGATGCCAATGAGGTTGTACATCAGTGTGAATTAATACAAGTCTTTACATTCATCATCTCTGTGATTCTCTGAGTTACCACTCCAAGTCTGTCAACTTCAACAAGGCATATCTCAGTGTCTACTCCACCAAATCAAGTGATTCAAAGCTTGGTAGATCCAGCTCAAAGCATACTACAAGCATACAAAGTTTGAAGCAACTCGATTCAACCAATTTTGAGAAATCACGGTCGAAGTGCTCACTGGTATTTGTCTGCATACTTCCTAAAAAGTCGGGGGTGTCCATAATTTTGCTAAAGTGATTTCTCTGAGTATAGTTTATCATTTTATCTCATTCCACTTGGAAATTGTAGCTTATTAAGCTAATAAAATACCTCTAGAAGGAATCTTGCCAATTCTAAGTGTACTGGTCATACTGAACATAACTCTGAGCAGGTGTCAATACCAAAATAGCAAGTTTTCTTGGATTTGTGAAGTATCAAGTAGTCTGTTTTGATTTGATCACTACACACATCATTTGCAAAGTACATATATGATCTCTTGGTATCATTTGGAAGCTAAGGGTGTCTACTAATCATATCTGGAGTCACTGAGGGCTGGTGCAAAGCAGGATTAGCAGCATCTACTCAATCTTCTGGAGGATCCATCCATCTTTCCCAACAAAATTAACCTACATCACTTGAGTGTGTCAAGAGACATGGCTATTCAAAGATGGAGAGTCTACGAAATAGAATGCTTGCCAAACAAATGTTGAGCTTGTCCTAGTAGAGCTTCCAACGCACACAAAGAGGGATCGATCATACATTTTTAAGACTCAATGGTGCTTTAAGTAGATACGAGAGGTGCCCTATAATTTATGGATAAGCACTTACAGTCTACCATTTTTGAATTGCGTTAAGGTAATTTGAGCCTAGTACAGAATTAATTAATGGAGACGTGCAGCTTTTTCTGATTTTTTTTGTCTAAACAAACAGGTTTTAAACCAAAAAAGAAAGGCAAAAAGTACAAGAGTGTTACAAAGAAGGTTAATAACCTATCCGTCCCTCTTAAGAAACACTCATTTACTTTTGATCTTGTTATTTTAGGAAATAAAATTGCTATGATGTTTCAAGCGAGAGAATTTCTTACACTTACAAATTCTTCTTTCTAAAGGCCAAGACATGTTTCAATTGATCATTCTTTCGGAAAATTGTCGAAGGTGACAGCACGTCTTTCTTTCCATAGCTTCGGAGAGCTTCAGACTTGACTGCATTCGACAAGGAAAATCGCTTCACCAAGTAATGTTACATGAGGGAATTGAACGCGTGGAGAGTAGAGAAAGAGAGAGAAGGGGAGAGAGAGAGAGAGAGAGAGAGAGAGAGAGAGAGAGAAAGATGTGTTGAGGGACCTCAACACAAGAGATGCATAGTTTATAACTCTACATAATCTCTTAAACAATTATGAAGTAGCTTTCTAGGATGTGCTACATGATGGAGTTAAACATGTGGGGAGAGAGAGAGGAGAAAAGGAGAAGCCGATAAATATATTGAGGAGTTTCAACACAGGAGATGCATAGTTTAGAACTCTCAATAATTTCTTGCAACTTTATTCAGTAGTTTAAGTGATAAAACTATCATTTCTGTATCTCATCATTGTAACAGGAGCGACAGGAGCCATGTCGCTGTTGGACAATCGAATGACTTTCCATGGAAATCTCAATAGAATAGCTTTTCACCATCTACTGTTGATGTAACGGCAAGCCTTTTCACTTTTAAAAAAACAAAGGAAGAATAACTGAAACTCATATGTACAACTGATCGCCTCATGTAAGATATATACAACTGCTCGTCTCATGTAAGATGAGCCACAATGAATCCTCAAACGGTCTACTGAAGACGGATAGAAAATGATCCTTTCAATTGCTATATGAAAATATCCATCGTCAATATCATTTTGTACCCATTTCGTAGCTCAATATGTCCATGTTCATGGGAAGGGATCAGACATTTTGCAGAGCTAATGGGCTCATATATGCCAATATAAAGATACACCCCTACAATGTTTTTAATATTACTGAAAATGATGTGGAAAATGAGAATTGTAGGTCTAAGAAAAGTATGAATTACATTAAACCCTTTAAAAACAATGTAAAATCTTAACAAATTGAATTACCTTACAGGCAAAAAGTATTATATGAAAATCATACGAAAAAAAAATATCGTTGAATAATATAGAAAATACCTATGGTCATTGAAATTTGGTTAGAAACAAGTTGAAGGATTAGTGTCTTGCAAACTTTCTTCATGTGAACGGGAATCACTGTCTATATTTGATCAATCTCTGCATCCCTAATTTGGACGAAATATATTACTCTGCCCTTAGATTTAGGGTAGAAGAATGCTAACATGTGTGGAGTCCGCATAGATGTCCTGTTTACTAGCATGTTACTTAACTGTCTTCGGCAACTCTATAGAATTTTCAGCATGAGGGGTTATCAAGACCAAGGATTGTGGGATAGCAGTTTCTATTATTGATCAAAAGTCTGATGTTGATGATTCAGAAACCTACAGTGATCTGTTATTATATTTCCTTGATCCGTTTGGGTTAGGTTTTATAGAAAAGCAGCAAATGCATAATTCATTTGCAATGTAAAGCTTTTTGCAAAAGTGGATAAGACGGAGTCGAATCTTCAATTATCTATAAGTGGCTCAGAAGATAACTTTCCGTTAAAGGTACATGAATGATAGAGAGCGATGGTGCTGGCATCAGCAACCGGCGAATCCTGCACACGTAGTGGATAAGATCGTTGAGGATTCGAAATAGCCCAAATTCGCTGTGTACACATGTCTTTTGACCATCCGTTTGTGCATGCGCGCACGCGTCTGTGTGTATGTGTGTGTGTGTGAGAGAGAGAGAGAGAGAGAGAGAGAGAGAGAGAGAGAGAGAGAGAGAGAGAGAGAGAGAGAGATTCATTCAGGACTCAGCACCGGAGATGGGCGGGTAATAAGCAAAGATATCAGGAAATTTTATTCACTAGTTGACATGTGAGACAGTAGGCTAAGAAAGTAACTGCCAGCTTCATCACTTCAACCCAACATGTATTTCTATTGCTAGTGCTCTTATAGGAAATCTCTGTAGCGAGGACCTAAACAAACTTTCAAGGTTTTCGTTATTCGGCCATTAACTATATATACTTTGAGTTCACTTCTCTGCACTTATATTATGTTGCTTTGGTGGCGGACGAAGAGTGGCCTCGTGATGAAAATCCAACCGCCATTACTGTGTATATGCCATTACTGTGTGAGATAAGGGTTATGCAGAGCCTTGCGAGGCTCCTCAGGATTCTAGATTGTGCGGGTACTTTGCGGCTCGTGCATTTCTTTGCAGATTTATTTCTAACAATGATTATATTAAAAAATACGAAAGCAAAATCACGAAGACATACAGTAATAAACCTAATCCCTTGAATGCTGGTCCCTTTGTGTCTCATCTCAAGACAATCTTAAACAAAAATCGCAATAGATAGAGTGAAACTATTGAAAGATCTAATCCTCATGCCGGACATGATCAGTACAGAATCCAATGAAGGATCAACGATCCTATCACCAAGTTTATCTGACTCGATTTGAGCAGAGTTTTTACAAGACTTGACCTTCCAATGCATGTCACAAAGTCAACAAAAGTCATTCTTTCCTAAGTTTTTACAAGGCTTGATGTCATATCACCTTATGGGACATGGTGGGAACACCTCTTGAGAGGAGTTCACCACATGACATCAAATGGATGCTCTTTTCATATGTATGGGTAGAAGAGCGGATCAAAGATTATCTCATCTAATTGATTATTATCTCTTAGGAGGAAGCAAGGGAGATTCTGATTTCCTACGTGCTCAAGCAAGGTTGGGAGGTGAGGCGATGTCCTTATTCTCTGTGTGTGTGTGTGTGTGTTAAAAATGGTCGCTCACGAACTCGACCATGATGAGCAGTAGCAAAATGACGGTTTTGTTGTATTCGTATCAGAGCTTCAGAATGTAGCCATGCGAACACTGCCATATAGGATTTGAACTCTTGCCATGGCTATGGCAGGCAACCACCCTAACTAAGGAAGCAAGCGCATTCGATGATATGATATGGACAACTAAAAAAAGATGCAATATAGTCATCAAATAGGCTTCTTTTCTTGTTTGCTTTTTGATTTTCAAGCCACACATAGTTGAAAGAGTAGGAGTTAAAGAGCATCCATCTCATGTCATGTGGTGAACTCCTCTCGAGAGGTCTTCCCACCATGTGTAGTAAAATTTCATATCATCTCATGGATTGCATTTTACTACCAAGAAAGTCTTATATATGATCTAGATGATGGATTTGCATAGATCACAAGATAGTTTAGATTAAACCATTACTTGTGAGCACACTCAAGGTTAGGAAGACCTAGAGTGGTATGAGGGCAATCTATCATATAGTCTAAGATGGGTTGGGAGTCACTTTTAAGGGGAGTTTGTTCGATATTTTAGAGGATTTTATAGTTTAGTATCTCTGTTATTGTATGCTCAAGCTTATAAACTTGGCACTTTATACTTTCTTTTCATATTATTACTCCATAGAAGATACATCATATGGACTTATGTCATTTTGATGATGTTATATGTCATGGGAGTGATAGTTTGGAAGTGAGTGTATATGGGAGATAGTAGGCAACACGCAGACGGTTTCCCACCTTTGACATGATCTCTTATGAGATTTCTCAAGGGGAAGGATACCGGGAAACAACACACAGAGATGACCATGTACATAGAGTACATAGGGTTCAAGGGAGTCCGAGAACTTTCCTCTACCATTATGGATAAACATTTCATCTACTTTTCGCGGACAAAAGTATTTTCAAGGGGAAGGAAATGTCATATCACCTTATGGGAAATGGTTTGCAAACTTCTTTGAATCTACCTTCTTTTCTGGCAACAATTAAAGAGGTGACCTAGATCTTCTTTTTCTTTAGCCATCGCTGGTCCCAAGGGGAGGAAATCCTGAGCTTAACCGCTTTATCATTTATTCAAATTTGCTTTAGGAAGAATTTACTACAAACGGAAGAATTTATTGGCTTCAATATGAGCTTTTTGTTTGAATCTCATCCAATCCTTGAGAACATGCATTTGTTTGCACGTTATTGTCAATAATCTACTCTCATGAACTTCTTTGATAATGCCCCAATATATGCTTGATGAACTAATACAGAAGCATATTATTTAGACCTCCTTGTTGCTCGCAAGGACTTGTAGAAGTTTGCGCTATATGGAGAGTATGTTGGAAATTCATAAGGAAGCAGGGAGAATTAGAGATTGAAAAGCACATCTACGGAGTGATTTCCACTATTGAACACCAATAGTTTTTTGAGACTGCATACCTTGAACTACTTGTTGGATAAGACGACATCTCCTTAAAAAAAGGATTATTCTATTTTGAAGCATGATCTGTAAAATGATGGTGGCATTGTAAGCTCATAAGGGAATACCACGTAGCATGCAATGCGAATATAAATGTAATGTCCAGAGTATGCTCTTGCTTGATGAAGTTGATCATAAAGCTGTTATCGTAGATTCTATAAGTATAGTTGTAAATCCCTGTAAATTGGGATCATTCAAAACTGTAGCGCATACTTCACCCTCAGTGTAAGCAAGATATGTAAACCTTGCATTTGGGTATCATAAAGAAGTGAAGAAAGCACGTACAAGCTGTTGGTTTCTCACATGAGAGGCTATGTTGTGTATTATTTGAATACTGTTGGCGCTCACTTGCACGTTGGAGATGCATTCTTCTTCAATTCATAAGTCATGTGTTGTAAGGAATTGAACTCACAGCCTCTTGGATAGGAATATTATGAGCTAACCACTTGCCCCAAAAGCCATGGTTGAGGATTACTTACTAATCCTCTCTGCTAGGGTGTAGTTCAACCATCTCCTATCTATCAAGGGTGTGGTTCAACCATCTCCTACCTACCACTTTATTACATTCTTTCCCCCTTGCTCAATTATTGTCCTCAATGATCTGCTCTTGTATCCCTCTAGCCTCGGTGATCAGTCCGTTGAACTCCCTAGGTGTCCTTGAATTGATGTCCTGAACTTCACACAATTTCTTGAACCTTGTTTGCAACCTTGGTCTGTTAAACCCTTGCTCTCAACCTTGGTGTCTTGCACCTTCTTGTTCGCAACCTTAGTGTCTTGAGCCCTTGTTCTCAACCTCACTCTTGAACTTTGTTCTCACCCATGTTTGGTATCTTGAACCCTCAATCAAGTGCCACCCAAGGTTTCCCAAAGACTTCACACTTCCAAGCTACCTCAGTAGATTTGGAAAGTTTTTTCCAAGAGCTTTCCAATGGTATTTTATATTCCTCGATCCGACCTATGGATTGAGAGATACACTTGATTCTTTGTTGCATCAAATTCTCAAAGCGTCGCCTCCACAATTCCTACACTTTTACATGATAGAGTGACCAAGCACCTTTTCTAGAGGCCATTGGATCATTCCACCTTGCCCAATCCTACTTCCATTAATGTGTGGATAATACTTATATTCACATTAATGTGTGGATAATACTTATTATATTCACATTAATGCCTTTAAGTACCACTTCTAATGGTTTGGCACTGTTGGGGAACTACTTGCTGACTAAAGAGTAATTGAAGAATTTCCTTCTCACTACTTGGGAGAACAATATTCTTCAACGATTAGAGATCCATACTAGGCCATGACATGTGTGCATCCAATCATCCATGTCCAATCATCCATGCACAAACAATCTATCTTCTACCTTACAAAAAGTTATAAGTTGACATGTGCACAAACTTGAGTGCATCCTATTCCTTTTGCAAGCAAGAAGAAAATATAAATTGTGCATGAAAATACTCTTTCCTATATGCATGCTTGTGCTTAATGAGTGTTTTTCAATATGTTTATGCTCTTTCATGTAGGTTTCAATAATTTGCATCACGATTATCAAGAATGAAGTTTACTACCATACTGCAAAGATTAAAATGCATCTTACATGAAACCAGAGAGCAAAAACAAATATTGACACCAACCATTAACTTGGAAAATCCTTATCTCCCAATTGAGCTACATCCTTCCTTTGATCCTTTGGAAAATGCATCTTCCTTTGTGATTGGAGATCAAGAGTTGAACCCTTTGATCAAGAGCTTGCTTCATCATGTCCTCTTCGTTGAGGAAATGATGCCTTCCTTGGACTATACTCGTCTTAGCTCACCCTAATGCTTAACTTGAACCAGGCATGGTTAGGGCGTTTGATTCCATCAAAGGAGGTTGCTAGATCGGTTGCTATTACTTTAGTGTATGAATAGAGAATTTTCATTTCTATGAAAAACTCTCAAGCTCATGTCGTGGATAGCACATCATCATTGGCATCGATTCGTGATTTTAGTTAGCTTCTAAGCTCGGATTAAGGAGAGGTAGAGAACAATAAGAAGTATATGCTCCTGGATTTGGATAACTGACGCAACTTGCTCTAGTACATGTGGGGAAGATCATTTGCTTGCGATAAATTCAAAAATATCATCTTTCATGACCATGTGACCGCTCAAATATAAGATCCTATATTCATAAAAAGGGAATCAAAGGAATTTGCACAGTAAATTTCGGATAGAGGTACTGAAACGAAAGCGTGGGATTAGACCCTCTTCTCAAAGACCGTAAAAAAAAAGACAATACTTTGACCTCCATATTGTTACTCAAAGATCACATGGAATCCGTCGGCTCTTGATTCTGAATTTGAGACCTAACTTATCAACAATATATTGGCATCTACAAAGCTCTAATCTAATTGAAAAAGGGGAATTTTAAACATATCTCTGAACACTACTCCGCTCCTTTTGCTATTTGAGATCATTGAGTCTCCCTGAATTGGAGTGGAATTGAAGAAAAGTTATTTTTGGAGTCTTATGGCCAAGTAGAGATAACTTTCTAGGGATGGATATAATTTTAGAGCATATAATTCTACCTTAAGAATGCCCTCTATAGTATCCACCTCCTTGGAAATGATTCTCATTGGAGCATTTGTGTTGTTGGATCAATCCCAATCACTTGGCCATCATTACTATTGACTAGCAAGGCTTGTGTTACCTCTCACTCCCAAACAATCTTTATAGAGCTCCATATTCTTTCCCTTATGCATACCCTAGTAAAGTGACATACTCTACTTATCTTGTGGAAATAACTATACATTCATTAAGATGTGATTTGCAAGAAAGACTACCTCCAATAAAGTAAAAGGTCTATCCTTAAGTAGACTTCCTATATCTATACGATAATGATAGTAAGAGTTTGTGTATCCAACAAAGGGATGCGTCAACTCCACCAAGACATAGACACTTCTCCTTAGCGCTAATGAGGTATTTGAACACCATTTTGAGTGCTTAGTTATGTTTCTTTCCATGATAATGCCTATTTCATTTTGAAGTTTGCCGTACGCATATTTGATAACATATATTTGATCACAACTTTCACTTAAACTTTTTTATCTGTTATACTAGCTGACAAACCATATTTCAGACTACCAATAGTAAATTGATAAGAAATGATGGTCATGAATTCCTTCCCCCAATCAAATTTCGAACCTTCCTCGTTGCTCAATTTCGAATATGTAGGTATTGTGTACTTAATGATTTGGTGTACTTAATGATTTAAAATTATGTATTGAACCCATGAAGTACTCTAGACGTTTACTAACTCTCACAAAAGTAAATGAGTATACTAACTCTATCACATATAATATGCATGCCAATAAAATGTTTGGCATTCTTAAAATCTCAGATATGAAATCCATCAGTCAAAATCTTCTTGAGTAATGATAAGTCTTTTGAGGAGTTCTTGCGTAATGATAAGTATTTTTAGGAGTTGTTGAAAATTAATATATTATTAACAAAACTTCTCAAGTGCTATTTGAACATCTCTTCGTGTAGAGATATTGGAGATAATTTCTTTAACATTAACCTTAGGATTTCATTAATGAAACAAACTTTTCATACCATTGTCCAAGTGACTACTTAAGCTCATATAGGCTCTTTTAAATCTTACACACTTGAATTTCTCTGAAATGCAAAGCCCTCTATTTGGTCCATGTAGATCTCATCTAGAATATCTCCATGAATGAAAGCCATGCTCACATCCATTTGGACCAAGAAAAAGTCAACTTTTGCAAGTAATCCAAGGTTGAAGTGTACTATAGTCATCTTGACCACGAGCGAAAATATGGTTTTGAAATTGAGTCCTTGTTGTTTCTTTAAAAAAAGGAAGCTAGGCAATAGCCTAATCTCCTATACTTTAATTAATAGAAGGAAAAAAATGTAGAAGTTATTTGGCCTAGCACCCATGGGACCCACCAAATCCCACAAAACAAGGGTTACTTGTAGCTTGTTACAAAACATTAAAAAGAAGGTTGACAAGCCTTTTGTCCCCCTCATTGGCTGCCCACTTGATTTTAATCTTTTTTTTTCTCAAGAAAAAATACTCTATGATGTCTATAAGATGGATTTTCTTACAATTGGAAATTCTTTTGCAACATCCAAAGCGTTCACCTCTTATAGCACTCCATAATGCTGAGGAAGAGCCAATTGTTTCACCCAAAAATAGTTCCTTGAAGTTGATTTTTCCCTATAGCAACAAGATTCTCCCAAGGACCTACCAGATCGAAATTGACTTGGGATGACGTTCATATTGAAGCTTGGACATGTCACATAGCAATCTAGGAAGCGACAATGCTCTCTTATGTGCCTTGGTGATTGAAACATACTCGACTTATCTTGTGGAAATAGCTATACATTCATTAAGATGTGATTTGCAAGAAAGACTACCTCCTACAAAGTAAAATGTCTAGCCTTAAGTAGACTTCCTAGATCTATACGATAGTAAGAGTTTGTGTATCCAACAAAATGGATGCGTCAACTCTACCAAGACATAGACACTTCCCCTTAGCGCTAATGAGGTATTTGAACACCATTTTGATTCCTTAGATATGTTTCTTTCCTTGATAATGCCTATTTAGTTTTGAAGTTTTCCGTAGGCATATTTGATCAAAACTTTCACTTAAAATTTCTTGTCTGTTATACTAGCTACCATACCGTATTTTAGTCTACCAATAGTAAATTGATAAGCAATGATGGTCATGAATTACTTTCCCCTATCAAATCTCGAACATTCTTCCTTGCTCAATTTCGCATATGTAGGTAGTCGTGTACTTAATGATTTGGTGTACTTAATGATTTAAAATTATGTATTGAACCCATGAAGTACTCTAAACGTTTACTAAGACTCACAAAAGTAAATGAGTATACTAATTCTATCACATATAATATGCATGCCATTAAAATTTTTGGCATTCTTAAAATCTCACAGATGAAATCCATCAGTCTCTTCTTCAGTAATGAGAAGACTTTTGAGGAGTTCTTGAGTAATGATAAGTCTTTTAGGAGTTCTTCAAAATTAACATATCATTAACACAAAGTCTCAAGTGCTATTTGAACATCTCTTAGTGTAGAGATATTGGAGATACTTTCTTTAACATTAACCTTAGGATATCATCAATGAAACAAAATTTTGATACCATTGTCCAAATGACTACTTAAGCTCATATAGGCTCTTTTAAATCTTACACACTTGACTTTCTCTGAAATGCAACGCCCTCTATTTGTTCCATGTAGATCTCATCTAGAATATCTCCATGAATGAGAGCCATGCTCACATCCATTTGGACCAAGATAACGTCAACTTTTGCAACTAATCCAAGGTTGAAGTGTACTATAGTCATTTTGACCACTAACCAAAATATGTTTTTGAAATTGGGTCCTTGTTCTTAAAAAAAAAAGGAAGTTAGGCAATAGCCTAGTCTCCTATACTTTAATTAATAGAAGGAAAAAAAATGTTCAAGTGAATTGTCCTAGCACCCATGGGACCCACCAAGTCCCACAAAACAAGGGTTACTTATAGCTTGTTACAAAATATTAAAAAGAGGGCTGACAACCCTTTTGTCCCCCTCATTGGCTGCCCACTTGAGTTTAAATTTTTTTTTCTCGAGCAAAAACACTCTATGATGTCTATAAGATGGCGTTCTTAAAATTGGAAACTCTTTTGCAACACCCAAAGCGTTCACCTCTTATAGCACTCCATAATGATGAGGAAGAGCCAATTGTTTCATGCAAAAATACTTGCTTGAAGTTGATTTGTCCTTATAGCAACAAGATTCTCCCAAGGACCTACCAGATGGAAATTGACTTGTGGCATGAGAAGAAGAGGTTTGCCAAGTACTCATTTTGTTCATGTGCAAAAGCTAAATAATGAAATACCTTGCCATGACCTAGACTTGGTTTTGCTCCATTCCATGCTTCATAAGGAGTCATACCTTCAAGAGATTGGATGGAATCTTTTTCATAAGATATAAAGCTATTGAGATTTCTTTTTCTCATAAAACATTGTGGCAATGTGTTTGCTTCAAGCATTGTTCTAGCTTATCCAACTAGATTCTCATGTCTTCTCTATATAATTCCATTCAATTGAGGAGAATACCTACTATTTACTTCCCTTTTGATGCCTTTATCCTGTATTCTCCCGCTCCATTAGATCTAAGTTTCTTCAATGATCTACCTGTATGATTCTCCACATGCGCTACGTACTTCTTGAAGCATTCAAACACTTCATGCTTATTCTTGATAAAGTATAGAATGGTCAATCTACTATGAACATCAACAAAGGAAACATAATACCTTGAGCTTTGGAATGAAGGTTCTTGACTTGGTCCCCACACATGAGTGCGTTCTAAGTCCAAAAGGTGATTGTGGATGTAGTCTTTGTGGTTTAATGCTCGTATTTGTTCCTTTCCAATCTCAGAAGCATCACATCTATTGATCATTTGTTTCTTTGATATTTTTGGTAGCTCTAGAACACTTTAATCCATTCATATATACTTGAATGATCTTTCATTCAAATGAACAAGTCTAGTATGCCACACTTCAAACTCACTTAAGGTTTGAGAATGAAAATTGAATAGAGCTAAGTTCTTAGCTTCTCCTACTTCAAACGTAACGAGCCTACCATGATTCTCACCTCTCGCTATCTTCTTGAAGCCTTGACATGGATCTTCCATCAAAGCTCCATGTTGGGTGAACCTAACTTGCAAGCCTTTTTCAACTATTTGGCCTACAACTATTCGGCTTTTAGGGATAGTAGGTGCATAGAGAACCTTACTCAAGATGTTTTTCATGCCATTGGAAGCTTTGAGATCACCAATCTTCTCTACGTTGTACTTAGTGCCATCCCTTGTTTGTACTTCATGTG
>CM035438.1:50056930-50059430 GCA_020310875.1 Ceratopteris richardii
CAATACCATTACATATCATTTGTTACCACATATAAGAGTTCTGGAAAAAGCAAAAGATATATGGAGTGCATTGGAAGATCACTTCCAAAACACTACTAAAGCTAGGAAGTCTAGCTTATGGTCAGAGTTCACAACGTTCAAGAAAAAGCAAAGTCAAAGCATTAGTGAGTATGTGACTAAGATGAAGGACTTGGCAGACAGTCTTGGATCTATTGGCAGAGATATTGAAGACCACAGACGATAGCGCAATTGCTTGCCGGACTGAGAGGAGATGAAAGGTGGAAACCTTTCGTACTCTCAAGCAAACTTTAATTAAATCATTTTGTACCAGATTTAAATATGTTGCTTGGACTAATGCAAACATTTGAGCAAGATTTGAAGAGAGATGGAGATAAAGAACATAGTTCTGCTATGTACGTAAAGAGTAAGAAGAAAGGTGATAAAGGTAAAGAAAAAGATGAAGAAGAGATGACTATTCAAGAATATTATGCAAGAGGAAGACGTAATGTCAGAAGTAGACGTAGAGGTAATACAAAAGGAAAAGGTAATCAGAATAACAACAAGAAGTCTTGTTGGATATGTGGATTAAGCAATCATTTGGCTCATGATTGCTGGCATAATTCTCAAGGATCAAGTCAAAATCAGAATAACAATAGCACAGGCAGAAGTGGAAGATCTCAAAGAGGTAGACAAAGCCAAAGAGGCGGATATTGTAGAGGTGGAACAAGAAGTTGGGGACAAAATCAGTCTCACAACACTACCTACTACAACTATGCGAATGATACGCAGAATGATAATCATACAACATTGATGATGAATTCGATAAGTGTGTTAGAGAATGAAGATCTCAAGGTATTCTATATTGACTCTGGTTGTTCAATCATTTGTCAGGAAATATAGAATTGTTATAAGAACTAGAAGCAAGTATTTTAAATCCTGCAATACAAACAGGTGATAACACAAAACATAATGTACGCTCAATTGGAAAAGTGTTGTAAAAATGCAGCTGACCTACTAAAAATTGTTTTGTATGTTCCAACAATGCCAAAGAATCTGATTAGTGTGGGACAGATAGTAGAAAAATGTTTTCAAGTCAGGTTACAAATGAAGGAGTATTTGTTGAAGATCCAGAAAATGGATATAATCAAATTGTCTATGGTAAAAAGGAAGGTAGAATTTTTACTCTTAAAGTACAAGGGAATGTTGGTCAAGCCTTGATCACACATGGTGATAAAGCATTTACAGAACTAGACCTTTGGCATAAGAGGTTAGGACATTTTAATGAAAAAGGAATCAAAGCGATGGTGAAGAAACATTCTGTAAAAGGATTACCAAATATGAAGAATCAACATATGATTCACAAATGTGAAGCCTATCAAATGGGAAAAGCACACATGTTACCATTTCAGAAGAAGGGTTACAAACATGATGGTTTGCTAGAGCTCATACATACAGATGTATGGGGACGGACAAAAGAAGGATCTATCATTGGCTCAAGATATTATGTTCTTTTTACTGATGATGCAACAAGATGGATAACTCTTTATGTTTTGAAAGAGAAGTCAGAAGTGTTTGGAGCTTTCAAGCATTTTCATGCATATGTTGAAAGACTTACAAGACAAAAACTCAAAATACTTACGTCTGATGGAGGAGGATAATATTTTTCTCAAGAATTCAATGAGTATCTGTGGAATCCAGGTATCAAAAGAGAAATAACTTGCAGGTATACACCGCAAAAAAATGGAGTAGCAGAAAGGAGAAACCAAACTCTACTTGAGTTTTCTAGAGCAATGTTAAAAGAAAAGAATTGTCCAAATTATCTTTGGGCTGAGGCTGTAAATACAGCCACATATCTTGTAAAGAGATTACCATGTACAACTTTAAATGGTATGACCCCTTATGAAGCCTAGTGGGGTAAGAAACCAACACTTGATCATTGTAAAATGTTTGGATCAGTTGCTTGTGCTTATGTACCATCACAACTTAGACCTAAGCTTGAACCAAAAGCTGAAAAATACGTGTTCATTGGATATGATGAAATGCAGATGGGTTATAGGTTATGGAGTCCTTTAACCAAACAGTTTATTGTTTCCAGAGATGTGACATTTGATGAAGCAAAGAGCTGGTATGCAGATAAAGAGCATAATGATAAAACATTTGAAGAAGAGATAAGGAGAAATGAAAAAGGTAAATCACATATGTAGGTGAATGGAGATGAAGATCATATGTAGGCAAGTACATCCAGATATGGATCAGTGATGAGAAATGAAGATGCACCGAGATTTGATGAAGAAGTGTATTCAGATACACATGAAGATTATGAACCAAGAAGGTCAAATAGATTAAGGAAACAACCAACAAGGTATTCCTATGATACTTCTTATTTGACTCAGAAAAAACTATGCTTACTTAGTAAAGGAAGATGAAGAACCTCAGAATTAGAGTGAAGCAAAAGGTAAGGAAAAATGGGAAGAAGCAATGAAGGAAGAGTTCAATGCAC